>JAQGAZ010001760.1:0-24846 GCA_034692225.1 Polydesmus complanatus | reverse complement strand
CTTTTTAAAGTTTTTACAATTTTTTTTACAATAACAAAAATAACAGGGGGTCCCACTTTTTTTGCGCCACCCGATATTATTGTTAAAGACTAACAAAAACAAAAGATATTGCCTACCCCCACCCTGACCATAGATTTTGAAATTTGACTATCCGAAGCATTAGAAAATGATATGGGAATAAGAGATTTGTCAGTTAATCAAAAAATTGAACATTTATTTTGGTGCTCCTGCAGTTTCTGAGCCCCTAAGATCTACAGCACAGTTAAAGAGCTGATATAAATTTTATCTATGTGTCAAATCAAATCCTAATAAAAAATAATATTAAATTAAAAAATTATTTTTAGTTTTTACGGCAATGAAATTAATCAATAATTAATTTCTATATTTGGCCATGTGAAGCCAGGGCCTCACATGGCGGCAAAAAAGCAAAAATGTGTGGCTTTTCTTTAAAGGAGGGACATATGGAAAAGATAGTTTTGGAGATGTTGATGCGCACCCAGTTTATGTGTGCGTGTCGAATGACTGGCATCTACCTAGTACATGTGCGAAATAAAATACAAAAACGTTATTCTTATTCCAACAAACGTTGTACTTTCCCAACTTTTAACTGCCTCCGAAACAAATCAAACAAAAGTTGGGAAAACCTTCGCCTTATATTCCCAGTATTCCATTGATCAAAAAGTTGAGTTAGGCCCTTCAACTAAATTAATATTAATTTTGAGGCCTTGCCCTTGACAGTTAATTTGAAAATAATATAGAATTAAGAAATTTGACAATGTTTTTAAATTTTAATTATTGAAGCCACTAACTGTCAAATCAAGCACCGGTACAAATAAAAATATTAAATGCCTTAAAAAAAAAAAAAAAACGTTAATCCTTTGCTTACGATTGAGCTAAATGAGTCGATTTGAGTTTAGCGTTATTCTCAATTATTATAAAATCTAAAAATGACCATAAATATAACTTTTAGATAAACAATGTCATGTAATATTAAGCTTTATATACAGTACTAAGTACGCTTGCGGTTAAGCATTTTTAGCCTGCTCTTATGCTTAACTACACTTCTTATGACCTAAAAATTTAAACTTTTATAGATATTATCAACAGTTCATAAAAGAAATTAAATTATTCTTAAAGCTGCATTGGCAACAAAGGTAAACGTTTTAAAAAATACAAAAACAAGGCTTTTCATAAATTTTTTATCTTACCGGTACATATTATTCTACATACACTGTACACATTTTTAGATTCATAATGCGCAGTTGGGCGGCAATACTTGATCACGTAAACTATTTGCATTCCGATGAATAGTAAACACGACGAAAATAACGGAAATCCCCAACTAAGTATTATGCGTATGTGGATAGTTATAGCGAGTTAGATAAAAGGAAGAGTCCGCCCCAATGTATCTCAAATCAATTTCCAAAACGATCTAACGATCATAAACAAAATTAATCCTTCTCCTAAACTTTTCTTTTAACTAAACTTTTTCACTGCTCAAAATGAAATTAGCATTGTTTGGGTTTCTCGTTTTCTTAGCTTTGGCCGCCTTCGTCAAAGCCGAAGATGATGTTGAGGTGAAGAGAAACGTTGTAAGTACATTAAACGTAATTAAATTTTAGTCATTTAAATGTTTCACTTTTATTATTAACAACTTTGATTTAACTGGATTTAATCGTTAGAAAATTGTGTAAACTGTAAGTTTGTGTTTTCTACACAACTTGCATTTTAAATAATCGGCGAAATTAAATTTTGACAAATTTACGTCAATAAATACTGTATAGGATTTAAAGTTTAAATTTAGACCAATAAAAGTGCAATATTTAATTCCTAATTATGATCAAATCAAATAAAATTATGTATTGTTAGCCTTTTAGCGGGTAATATCCTTGAGATGAAACGCATACTGTTTGGCGAGATAATTGATTCATTTCTTTATTTTTTGCTTAGGTGCCTGTCAAGCGCTTGGAAGATATGAATATTATGGAACTGGCGAATCACGCCTTGGAAACCGCTCGCGATTTATTAAAGCGTGCTGGGGGCATTCCTTATGGCAATTCATTTTATTGTTCGTATTTCCCTCCCTATTGTGGATGAGCGTTAATTCAAAAATTCAATTGCGCAGCATCAATTTTAAAAATTATTTCCTGCGCAAAGTTAATAAAATTATAATAAAATTTCCGTACATGTATTCTGAATTATGAAAATTAATAAACCCTTTCGGATCTATATCGTTGTACATTTTCATTCATCAATTCAAATAATTTAATTTGACGTCTCAGTTTATTAATAATATAAAATCTAACGATTATAATAATAATAATTGTAAAATTATCATAAAAATTAATCGTTGTGGAACATTACTTTTTATCGAAAAAAATTCAATAAAATTTAGGTACCGGTAGGTTTTTGCTCTTTCACTCTTTCGAGTGTACCATACGTAAACTTGGCATAATACAGTGCAAGTGTAGAATTATTATACAGTAATTCATATCGTATCATATCATATCATTTGTAAACGACATAGAATTAAGAGATTTGGCAGTGTTTTTAAATTTTAATTACCGTTATTCAAAATTATAAATTTTTGATGGGTTATTTTTTTTAGAGTCTCTAAATGTT
Source organism: Polydesmus complanatus (assembly GCA_034692225.1). NCBI lineage: Eukaryota > Metazoa > Arthropoda > Diplopoda > Polydesmida > Polydesmidae > Polydesmus > Polydesmus complanatus. The sequence continues at coordinate 22,224 of JAQGAZ010001760.1, read as the reverse complement.
AAAACAAGTTCTAATAAAAATATTTTAAAAAAAACTTAAATCACTATTTTGTACTTGCGATTGAGCTAAATATGTCACAAAATTAAAATTGCTTTTTTTTTTAAGGCATTCCTTTTTTTAATTTTTGTGATCCATTTGATTTTAGCGTTATTCTCAATAATATTATCTACTAATGGCTACAGTATAAATAAAACTTTTAGATATAAAAATTAAGTTTTAAAACAGTGGGCTTGGCCTGTGTTTATGCTTAACTCCACTTTTAATGACTTAAGAATTTGAATTTTTATGCTTAATTATAAATTATTTATACCGGTAACGGAAATTAATTATTCTTAAAGCTATAATGACGTCAAAAATAAAATGTTTTATATTAAAAAATACAAAAACATTTTTTTTCTCTTCATGAAATCCTTATTTTACATAATAAAATTCTATTGACATCATAAGCATTAAAAAAAAACCTCTAAAATTATTCCGTGAACCTTTCAATAATTATTTCGTAAAAAAATATTATTCGATTAAAACATCCAATAATTTTTTTTTTTTTTTTTTGAAGGACTTGATTCGTAAAATTTCGTTTTTTTTTTTTTTTAAATCATTATCTGATTATAGCAATTCGAAATAAATATTAAATAAAAAATTAGGAATTTTTTTTAAATGCATTATTTCAGATTCATGATGCGCAGATGGACGGCAATACTTGATCACGTAAACTATTTGCATTACGATGAATCGTAAACACGACGAAAATAACGGAAATCCCCAACTAATTATTATCCGTAGGTGGATAGTTACAGCGCGTTAGATAAAAGGCCGAGTCCGCCCCAATATCTCTCAAATCAATTTCCAAAACGATCTAACGATCATAAACAAAATTCATCCCTCTCCTAAACTTTTCTTTTAACTAAACTTTTTTCCCTGCTCAAAATGAAATTAGTATTGTTTGGGTTTCTCGTTTTCTTTGCTTTGGCCGCCTTCGTCAAAGCCGAAGATGATGTTGAGGTGAAGAGAAACGATGTAAGTACATTAAATATAATTAAATTATAGTCATTTAAATGTTTCACTTTTATTATTAACAACTTTGATTTAACTTGATTTAATCGTTATAAATGTGTAAACTGGAAGTTGGTGTTCTACACAACTTATATTTTGATTTACATCAATAAATATAAGATTTAAAGTTTAAATTTAGACCAATAAAAGTGCAATATTTAATTCCTAATAATTGATTAAATCAAATAAAATTATGTATTGTTAGCCTTTTACCGGGTAATATCCTTAAGATGAAACGCTTATTGTTTGACAAAATAATTGATTGATTGATTGATTTTTTTTTTTTCGTTTAGGTGCCTGACAAGCGCTTGGAAGATATGGATATGATGGAACTGGCGAATTACGCCTTGGAAACCGCTCGTGATTTATTAGAGCGTTCTTCTGCACCTGGTCGTTCATTTTATTGTTCGTATTTTCCTCCCTATTTTGGGAAATAAACCCGCTCGTAGGAGCGTTAATTCAAAATTTCAATTGCGCAGCATAGATTTTAGAGATTATTTCTTGCGCAAAGTTAATATATTATAATAAAATTTCCGTACATGTATTCTGAATTATAAAAACTAATAAACGCTGTCGGATCTATATCGTTGTACATTTTCATTTATCAATTCAAATAATTTAATTTGACGTCTCAGTTTATTAATAATATAAAATCTAACGATTATAATAATAATAATTATGGAGAACAAAATTACAACAATTCAGAAGATATTGTAAACCTCGATATGGAAAAATCGTCAGCTAACGAAACTAAAAAAAACAAAATTGTTGGATATTATTGAACAAACTGATGCGTTTGATTTAAGTGAATAATTTTTTTAAAATTTGAAAATTAGGCATAGAGACGTATTAGTGACCGATCTGAGTAATAAAGGAATGGAACAGCGTCACAGCAGAAATCAAATAAAAACAATTAAAATTTTTTAATTGTTTTGATAAATTTACTTTGAGCTAAGTTTGGTAAGAATTTTGTACCGCTGACGGAAAAACCGTAGGCTAATGAAACGTAACAAAATAGTTGAATGAAACAAATACAGTAGAAATGTTAAGTAAATATTTTTAAGTTTTGAGAATTATTATTATTTTTGTATGTTATTTTAATCAAGCTAAAATAATTATTTAAGACAAGACCGGAAAAATCAAATCAAAAATAATACTCCATATTAAATAAAATAGAAAAACTTAATTATTAAATTTTTCTTTTTTTTCCGTTTTATTTTGACATAATTATTCATTGGATAACAGTATCGGCCTTAGCCTACGTTATTTTAATACCGGGAACCGTTAATCCAACATACTTTGTACTTCCCCGACTTTTAATTGCTTCCGAAACAAATCAAACAATATTCGAGGGGAAAACCTTGATCTACATTCCCTGTTTTCCATTGATAATACAGTACGTATCTGCAGCGCCGGATGAAGGTTGGGTGAGGCCCTTAAACTAAATGAATATTTGAGGCCTACCAATGTCAAAATAAGTACCATCCCCAGGCCGAAAAGTACAGTAATAAAACATTTCATCCGTTCATTTGAAAATGACATAGAATTAAGAGATTTGGCAGTGTTTTTAAATTTTAATTACCGCTAATCAAAATTATAAATTTTTGATGTTTTTTTTTTTTTTTAGAGTCTCCAAATCTTAAATCAAATTCTATCGTTATGACAAATTTACGTCAATAAATATAAAATTTAAATTTAGACCCATTTATTTATTTATTTTTTGTTTAGGTGCCTGCCAAGCGCTTGGAAGATATGGATATGATGGAACTGGCGAATTACGCCTTGGAAACCGCTCGCGATTTATTAAAGCGTTCTTCTGCACCTGGTGGCAATTCATTTCATTGTTCGTATATGCCTCCCTTTCTTGGCTTTGGGAAATAAACCGCTCCTAGGAGCGTTAATTCAAAATTTCAATTTCGCAGCATAGATTTTAGAAATTATTTTCTGCGCAAAGTTAACATATTATAAAATTTCAAAAATTTGATCCTGGTACATGTATTCTGAATTATGAAAACTAATAAAAACTGTCGATCTACAGTATTTCGATTCAAATAATTTAGTTTGACGTCTCAATTTATTATAATTAATGACAGAAAATTTAACGATTATAAATAATAAAAACTGCCATAAAAATTAATCGTTGGCAATATTATTTTCATCGAAAAACTCAATTGAAATTTAAGGTAAATTTTTCCGCTTTCATTCTTTTGAGTGGGGTCATAGGTGAAATTGTGTTTTAAGTTTAAGCTATAAAACTCATCAAAAAAATATAGGTTTTAATTGCTTCCCGCAAAAAACTGCAATATAAATTAGAATTTTAACTAGTAGACTAAATAGCGACAAAATAATAATTGAAATATCCTTTTTTTTTTTTTTAGCCAAATTTCTCATCTTCTACATCGATCGAATTTTCGCCACGATTACTAACATTTAAATACCGTAATACTTTCAACAAAATTTTGTACTACCGGTACCACTAGAGTATTTTCTTTCGTTCTAAAAAAAAAACCATGACTGCGCACTCCGGCTATGGTTAGATGAAACGCAACTCAGACAAAGGGTAGACAATAAACAATGTCGGAAAAACCGACAGTTAAGCTAACTTTATTAAAAAATACTGCAGCTGAATGAGACAGATAGAAATTTTTTTATAAACAAAATTAAATTAATATTTTTTTTAAAAAAAAAAAAAAATTTACACGTCGAGAAAAACTGTACATGTAGGCATACTTTGGTACAAGAAATTAAAATTCTAGAAAGCAAATTCAAAACTTTAAAATTAATTACTGTATCTAGAACAAATACGATAAAGTGCCATATACCGATAAAGTAATGTACCTTAATAAAAAAAAAAGAAATTATGTGTAGCCTACTCGCAAATGTCACCAAAAAGCTCACGTTTGCACTTTGAGAGCGCTTAAAGTAAACTAGGTTATGTAAATACCAAAGAAATAAATTTGGGGAAAAAAAACAAAAAAAAACCGCCCCCAATCAAGTGCATGTCATATGAGACACCTAAAAATTAGGCATATGTGCGCTTAATGGCATTGGGCGCACATTCGCCTCTTGTAACGAAATAAATAACTATTAAATTCGAAAAATTCACGTGATAAAAATAATTAAATGACTGTGGGGTGACCCAATAATATTATAAGAGAACGATAAATAACAATTAATTATTCATTGATTAAATGTTCTCAAAGTAAATCGATATGATAGAGAACTAGTTCAAGACTATGTTTCATAACGAGTTTCTAGTCAATATTATTAGCATTGTAACACTGTGTTCTCTGACCCAAAAAGCCAGTATTAACATGCGATTATTGGAGCCAGAATACGGCACATGGAATACAAAATACTGTACATGCATTTGCTGAATTGAATAGATAGAAACTGAGAAACGCTTGATGCCTGAGAATATATTTTTCAAAGTTTGAAAATTATGCCTACAGAAATATTAAAATTTCACAGTAGTCACATTTTAGTCAATCTGGAGGGGGAGAAAGATAATTATGTGGGTCAGCAGAATTCAAAATCAAAAATTAATATTGTTTTTTGATTTACTAAATTTTTCGCCGAAACTGTACAACTTTATTTCGACTGAATTTGGCCTCTCGTGTAACGCACAATGACTGAATAGTAATGATGGATTACGTTGTTTTTGTTTTGAATATCGGGAGCTATTAATCCAACAAACCTTGGACTTTTCCGACTTTCCACTGCCATCAAAAACACATCAAACAGTATACGGAAAAAACCATCGTCATAATTATTATTCTCTGAATTCGATTAATTATATATGTGCAGGGCCGGATAAAAACTGTTTAAATCCCTAAAATCCTAGCCGATGTGAACAATAATAATTATCATACTGCAGTTTATTTTGTAATTTAGGTCCCTTCCTCAATTTAAAAATGACGTGATATTGAAAGATTTGTCAGTGATTTAAATTAAAATTATTCAAACAATCATATGCATATAGCCCCATGCAATTTATGAGACCCTAAGCTCGAGAGCACGTTAATCCGGGACTGATTGTCATTAAATACCAAATACTGCACATACTAATAGAAGTATTAAATATCAAAAAATATCATTAACTATTAGTATTAACTTATGTTACGCATGAAAATTTGAAATAATTATCGAAGATCAATAACAATCAATTTAGTTGAATAGAGCAGCGTGAAACATTTTTAAAATACGAAAATATTTTTTGATATTTTACGCATAGAAAAAATATTATTACCGGCGATTAAATTTTTGATTAACCTGAGTAATAAGGTGATAGAACAGCAGAAATCAAATCAAAAATTACATATTTCTTATTTTCACTTTGCATTTTTTAATTTCGCCTTATTTTGACTTCTCGTGTAATGGAATGAATATGATTAAATAAAAAAAAAAATAGCATTGGCCTACGGTATTTTGATATCGGGAACCGTTACTCCAACAAACATTGTACTTTCCCAACTTTCAATTGCGCAAACTGGAAAAACCCATCGCCATGACAATATTAAGTTCATCCTTATTGTTTATCTGTATTCGATTATTGTCCGAATTAAGGCTGAATCTTAAATTGAATCTTATTAGCGAGTCTACTTTTTTTCACATTAAAATTATTTTTAGGACATTAATTTCTACATTAAAATTAGTTTTAGGTACATTCACTTCATGATTATTTTTGGTATTAAATGTATTCTCAAATATCAGAAGAAAAAAAAAATTCAGATTTCTTCTAAACAATAATAATAATTATACCAGTAACTTTTAAAAAAAGACAGAAATTCTACTTTTAAATATTATTCCGTCAAAATAATCGGTTTTTTTTTGACTAAGTACAATTATTCCGCTATTTTTGAAAGATAATGATTAATGATTGTGTTTTTGTTTTTTTATATATATAAAAACGACAGTTTCAATAAAAATATTAATAATAAATTGGGACTTTTCCTGGCTAATGCAAAAGTTAATAATATTTGGTTATCGACAGTACTGTATTTGCATTAAATTGAATTCAACAGAATTGAATGGAAAAACCCATCACTAATAATTATTATGGATGCGTAGGTAGTTCTAGCGCATGAATAAAAGGCAGAGTCGGCTCCAATATCTCACATACAATTCAAATCAATTTCCAAAACTGATATCTCTTACCTTGTTTTTGTTTTTTTTAAAAAAAAAAAAGTTTTATCTCTTTCAAAAAATTAAAAAATTTTAATAATTTTTTTTTTTTTGCTGTTTAAAAATGAAATTTTTTATCTTTGGGTTTCTCGCTTTTCTGCTTTTCGTCTCTATCGTCAAAACCGATGAAGACATTGAAGTGAAGAAAAACGTTGTAAGTATAAATTTAATACTGTATAGGCTACATATTAGTTTTAGTCATCTACATTTTTTTTTGGTTAGATGCCTGCCAAACGTTGGGAGGATATGTCCGTGATGGATTTGGTAGAAATGAGCGTGAATTTCGTTCGCGATTTAAAAGAACGATCACCCTATGGATATTCCTTTTCGTATTATGTCCCTTCTTTTTGCGGTTAAATAACAAATTCACGCAATTTGTATAATTATAACTGCTTAATAAACCGCAGTTAAAGATAAATTTAATTTCTTTTTGTCTTTATTATTAACTACTTTTATTTAACTCGATCTGATAGTCGCAATCTTTCAGCTGTAACTTAGTATGGTAGGTTCCCGATATCCTACAGAACTCGCGTACCATTTGTAACTACGCTATTAAAATTTAAAAAAAAAATCTAAATTTCGGTAAATTCAAAAAAGATTAAAAGCACATAAAATTTAAGCACTGTTTGTATTAATCAGGATAAAATTTCGGTTAAATTATACCCAATCACCATTTGATGAGATCTCGAGTGGTTTTGAAGACAAGTACATTACTGTACTCAATCTAAGGCTTTCTGTGTTACCACCGAGAAGCCCCTCCTCACTTTACTAAGAATGATAACTTGGACGCACAAACAGTTTACTTTTTCTAGCACCGGCAGTTTAAATTAGTGTTAGCGATGCAGTAATGCTTAGTCTCTGACTGAATGACGGAGCTGCATTCTTAAATTAACCCAAGTTTGAAAGGTTTTTTTTTTTTCAAATTTACAACAAAACTATTACCGATATTAATAAAAGTAATTGTTTACAAACGTAGTTTTTTGGGTTTCACTTGTTCATCGTAAGGGAGCAAATTTAAAACTTTCTCCGACAGTATCGCATTTAAAATGTGACGCTAAAATTATTTAGAAATCAGTATTATAACTTGTACATTAGACATCACGAAAAGTAAAAAGTAGCATTCCCTTGCGCTAATGGCAAATTAGAAAGCCGAACTGTTGTCGTGTAGATTTTTGCGCTTTAATTGAACGTGTCATACAGTAAGTCAATATATACCACAAAATAATAATAATAATAATAATAAATGCTTGGGAAAATCAAGGAGAAATAAATGTCAGACGGGCTCCTAACCGCCAACTAAAAGAGCGAGTTTATCCTTCAAAAAGTTCATTCCTGACAATTAAATTACCGTTTCGGAAAACTTAAATTAATATAGTTTATTCTCGTAACACTCTCATTTAAATAAGTATTAACTGAAGATAATACATTATAAGCAAAATATTAAATTTTAGTCATTTTTTTTATTCGGGAACGTTTGGTCTGGCCATGGACCGTTACCGTATCACCAACTCATCTAAATTTTTTTTGTATTTAACAGAATCGTAACTATTTAAAATACAATGCTAAAATTAATTAGAAATCGGTACCGGTATTATAATTAGGCTCATGAAACGCGAAAACTAGCATTCACTTGCGCCAATGGAAAATTCGAAAACAGTCGAATTGTATAAAGAACGCCTACCTTTACACAGTAAATAATGTAAACAGGAAAAAAACAAATGATTGGGAAAATCAAGTAGAAATAAATGACCAATATACTGTAGCAGAATAAAGGTAAAGGGATGCATAATCTGCATAAAATAAACACGTCGTATTCATTAACCGATGACAACGGTTAATGGCAAGGTTCTCGGATCATCTCACAGTTGACCAATTACCACCAACTCATCCCAGTTAAAGTTTTTTGTATTTCTGACTCTTGCTTGAGCTAAATTTCGAGATTCTACATGTATTGATTTATATTACACAGTGTTTACATATGTTTTGAGAGTAGAACAAACTCAAAATGATAACTACATGCAACCTAATATTCGGACCTCAAACGCTAAAATTAATGGCGAATTATTTACTATTCCCGTTTTATTTCTTTCTACAAAAAAAGGTCAAACAAGGAGTCACTTGTCACTTACTGCGCTGAATAAATATTAAACGCGAACATCATTTACAAACTCCTAATATAATCTAAATTCCTATCTCGATATTTTTTCGCTAAACTAGAAATTATTAAAATAATTATATAGGCTACCGTATATTTCGTTTTTATTATCATTGATTAACGACTCGAGGTTACAGGTAAACCCTGGATTTTTACTTCAAATGGAATAATATTTATCGTAAATTGCCTCAAATTGCATTCGTTATTGTTTTTGATCCAGTATATATACATGTAGTCTACATCACACCGCGTTCATTTCGAGACAAGTCCCAAAAGTATTCCAGTTACGGTATCGAAAAATAATAATTTAATTTTGACTTCTTACCTTAACATCCGCGGTGAAAAGATGAAAATCATATTGCTCGTGCTGTTGTCGGCGTTGATAATCGTCACCAATGCAAATATGGATGATTTGTTGAAAGATGAGGTAAAAAAAAGCCAATAATAATTGTATAGATGAAGATCCAATTATTTAATTATTTTTTTTTCCCTTTTGATAGACGAAGATGAAACGAGATGACGAATGGAGTTTGGGCGATTTGATAGACACTGCTGGGGAATTTCTTCGCACTCTAAAGACTCGTTATCCAGGTTATTATAGCTATTACGGAAACGGAGGGGGATGTGCACGTTAAACCTAAATAATAAAAAGTTTAAGTTAGAAATTTTGAAACAATAATCCTGTGTTTATATAAATTTTTAAAATTATCAATATTATAAAAGTAAAGAGACTTCTTTTAAAACACAAATAAACTAATAGCAAAATATTGTAGTTGAGAACGAGATAGATCTCGAACGTTGTGGAAATAGTTTTTAAAAATTTAAAAAATCGTAACTTTTAAAATTAATTTTGGTTTGACATTTTGGTCACTCGATCTGTAGCGTTGTAACTCGTGGAACCACGTAGTCGATGTCGGATTTTCTCTTCTTTGGGAAAATCAAAAATATTATTAAATGTCAGACTCATAACCGCATAATAAAAAGCTATAACAGTATAATGGACACTTAATCTATACACGCGCTGGGTCAAGAAGTTATTCTTGACAATTAAGTTACATGTGTCGGAAAACTTAAAATTAATGTAGCCTACAGTAATTCATTCACGACAGTTGATTTAAATAAATAAAAACGTAGGCAAACTGAATCAAAAGTAAACAAAATATCAAATTCTACCGGTAGTTCAAGAGCAGTTGATTTTTCCTTAATTTAATTAATGATAAAAATAACAATCCTAAGGATCATGGTTTACACAGTATTGGGAATTTTTTTTGTGTGTGTTTTAGCCCCGTTTGAGCCAAATTTCGAAGCTCTATTGTTATTGGTTTATTTTTTATAGACTTAAAAGTAGGTAAAAAATTTTAAAATTACATGGCCAATGTTTTGACCACATTCAAAAACAGCGGAGTCCAATAACAATTTCTTCTGAGTGACGCTTAAGCATTTCCTATATGTATAGCTGCCTAACACGGTATAATATTCTACTCCTTAAAAAAAACTATTTGCTTTGAGAGCAGAACAAACTTAACACGATAGCTAATTATTACCTAATTATTAAAAATTTTATTTAACCTAAATTTTTGGACCTCAAACGCTGAAAGTGATGGCGAATTATTATTTACTAATCCCGTTTTATTTATTTATTTTTTTTTTTCCAAAACAATGTCAAACAACGAACCACTGTCCTGTCGATCATATTAAATAGACATTCTGCAAAGAATACACATTCCACACGAAAATCACTTACGGGCTCCTAAAAATAATTCTAAGTTTATATCTCGCTATTTTTCGATAAACTAGAAAGTTATTAAAGTAATTATTTTCCCGTAGATATTTTTTTGATTTATACCGAACTTGAGGTTATAGCCTATAGGTAGGCGTAGTTATAGGTAAACCCTGGGTTTTCCCGTTAAATAAATACCGTAGATCATTTAGATGGCATATTTACCCGTAATAAACAATGATTCGGTGCTGCCATAAATTGCATTCGTTATTGTTTTTGCTAGACTATATAATAAATCACACTGCGTTCCATTTCGAGAGAAATCGCAATAATATTTCAGTTATCGGAAAATAAGACATTTATTTTTGCCACTTACCAATAAAATCGTCGTTGAAAAGATGAAGATCATAGTGATCGTGCTGTTGTCGGTGTTGTTAATCGTCGCCAACGCGAATATAGATGACTCGTTGAAAGATGAGGTAAAAAAACCGATGATTATAATTACGGTATAGATGGAAATTCAATTTTTTTTTTTTTTTGATAGACGGAGACGAAACGTGACGAGTGGAATTTGGGCGATTTGATGAAATCGGCCGATCGCTTTATTCGCAATCTGAAGCCTCGCTTCTATGAATATTATTTTTATGGAAACGATGGGGGATGTGGACGTTAAGCCCTAAATGATAAAAAGATTTAGTTAAAAATTTTGAAATAATAGTCTTGTTTATATAAATTTTTAATGACAAATACCGTACTTTATTTTAAAAGAATATGTCGATCGTATGTTTTCGTTTTTGTAAGTTGTAACTTACCAAAATTCGTATGCAACCATTATTTTTTCTTCAAAATGTGAAAGTTTTCTCGAAATGACGGAGAAAAATCTTGAAACTATAATAATTTCGATAATATAATAAATAAAAATTAGATCAATATTGATAAGAACAAAATAAAATGTAAAAATCACATCTTTAAAAAACGCATCCTTCGTATTGCGAAGTTGATTAAGATATGGATTAACTCTTCGAAAATTAATAACTGAAGACCGCCGTCGGTCTCGACGTTTCTTCTTCAATTGATTTTGACTTTTCCAATAGCGGTATATGCAACAGACGACGAATACAATAGATATTATTCGCCGGCACCGATCGTCATTCATTTTTAAAACAAATTCTGCTCAAATTAAGACAAAATCATTACATCAATTAATACAAAATATTTCAATGTACGAGTTCAATTACATTACTGCGCAATATTAACAAACCTTTGTTTATTATTGTCCGTCACTTCAAATCTTTTAAAAATTTTTTGTCACCAACTCATCAAGAATTTGTCCTTATTTAGCCTTAGTACCGCAAGATTTATCACTGATCGAAATCTGAAACACACATAATAAATAAGAATAGTTAAAATAGCTCGATCTTTAGCTTATCTTTTAATGTGTGTATTAAAATATTAATTTCAGTAATTCTTTATACCGTTTTAATTCCTTAATTTGCACACCAGTCCGAACTTTAAAAAAATATGTTGTCGTCAATGCCTTCACAATACAATGCAAGTAACAGAGAGAGAGAGCTTTCCCTCCTTACAAGTACATGAAGATCCCAACGTCTGTTATAACAAAACTATGTAAATCAAAATTTATCAATCAATATTTCATTGAATAGTTACCGGGTATCTTACTTTTATTATTCTTGACTTTCAACTCAAATCGCACTGCCAAGATGTCCGTGATAAAAATAGAAACGAACACGAAGAGCGTGAAACAGATGACCACTACGATTGGTATACGATTCACCATTAATCCTTCTTTGCCAAAACCTCACCAACTTGACACTAACTTGACCTTTTACTTACCGGTAGAGGAAGCTCCCTCTCTCGTAAAGCATCGACACGTGTGGTGGAATTTATAAAGTTACCGAGGCATGACGGAGCTTATTCAAATTTCGCGCCACTTGTAACAACTACCGTAGGCGCATTAGCTTACAAAAGTATCAACTCAATCATGATTGTATATTATAATTAAAACAAAATGTCATAATGTAACAATAAAAAAATGGAGATTGTTGTAATAAAACTTTGTAGTCGAATTACAAAGGCTCAAGTCACTTATCATAATAGGGACCAGCTATGAGACCCTGAAGTGGAACCACGTAGGGTAAGCTACATTAATTATTTTGTGCTCCTCGGTCACTGCTGCAGGATCATAGCTTTTGGATTATTATGTTGATCCAATTGCTGCCTTGCACGGGGATTTTTAATATTATTGAGGTAACTAATCAAGAGCTCCAAAAATAAGATCTGCATTCCCTCAACCAAGTTAACAATTTAATTTTTCAAAATATTTTGCAATTTTTTCATGGCACCAACTTTATTCGCAATTTTTTTTTTTAAAAAAAAAATCTTGATTAAGTGAAATTACTGTTCTTAAATAGGGCCTGTTGAACGAAAGTGCACATTTTTTTTTTTAGCTAATTAAATAGCAAAATATAATTACCGGTATTATTCGTTTAAGTAAAAAAAAAAATAAAGATTCGAAAACTGGTACTTTTGAATATAGTATATACATGTTATATTTTTAATTGTATTTAAAAATATTTACGGATTATTATTACAAGTCATAAAGTTTGCTGTCCAGCAGCAATCGGAATTTTCTTTCTGTTTTACTAAATTCGTAAATTTTCTCAAATCATCAAAATATTTTGGGATTTGACCAATAATCATTTTTCGTCTCTTATAATTATAAAACCATAATCTTTAAACAAATTTTTATATTACAAAAAAAAAAAAAAATTTACAAAAGCTGATTTCAGAAGGTTTCGCGGTTCTTAGAACTTCGAAGTTTTGTCAATTTCACGTTGACTGTTTTAAAGAATTAAATTACCTGTAATACGTATGAACCGGTGAAGGTATTTAATTAAAAATTATAAACAATTTTTAAAAACTTAAAAACCGTTCTTGACAACTCCATTTTTTCATACAGTAGACAAATAAATGTAGCAAACATCTTTTTCTTTATCATTCATTAAACCTACAAGCAAAAAAGAAAAGTGTTATTTCTATTTTTTTTTTTAAAAAAAAAAATCGAATCTAGGTAATTTTATACCTTATTTTCAGATTTTATATAATTTTGTTGCGCATCACAATTCATAGGAAGCAATTCTTCCGCGGGGGGTTTCACTATTTCATCGTCAGTAAACTTAATATTTTTGGCTTTATACCACACAACCACGTCGACAATAAACGCTAAAAACATGATAGCACCCGTCATTCCTAAATAATAAAAAAAAGTAACGTAAATATTTAGATATATTTTACATACCGGTATTAATTAAAAAAAATAATGACCGTGAAAAAAGACTCGGAACAGCGCTGGATCGTAAAGTTGACACGCCCCTCTCTTTCCACATATTTCATCCCAAATGAGACAAGCGGAGTCCACCACAGTTCCGTAGATTATAGGACAAGGCACATTTCCTGATAAAAAAAAAATAAGATTAATTTTTATTAATTCAATTAAATTTAATTTTAAAAAAAATATTACCGAACAGTCCAATTGCGAAGGAAATTAAACCCAGAGCCATGGCTTTATCTTTCGGATCCACACACCTGAGCGTGAGCATCATGGAACCTACTTCCGACGTGGAATGGATCAACACGAACAAGGAAAAAATTCCGATGTACCACGTATAATTATCACAGTTCTGAGGGCAAAATCCGGGCTGAGCGGTGACTCCTTCACCCAGGCACGAACAATTCACGAACTGCAAAGTAGGATGAAAAAACAATTTCAAATTAAAAAATAAAAAATAAAATCAATAAAATTAAATCTTTTATTTTTCTTACGTATTCGTGAAGGTCGCCGCCTGTTTTATTGATAACCTGAGATTCACAACCAGCGTGACAGGCGGAATAAAAGGAAATGCCTTGGCTGGTGCAAACGGGAGCGAAAACATCTTTATCGCAATCGCAAGGTAAATCACACGAAACTTTTTGTCCGATTTCTCTATAAAATTATTTAAAAAAAAATAAAAAAAAATTATTGTTTTGAAAAGTGTCTTCAGAATAACCGCAACTCAGTTTGTATGCGGCGGTAGTTTTAAATAATATAGTAGTGACTTTAAAAATAAAAAAAAAATTCGTACGGGAAGTAATTGTTTTGGCTGGCGAAATCGTCCAATGGACAACCGAGAAACATGAGGATTATCATGCCCATGGCGTAGGCTAAGGCGGTGACGGCGATCCAAGCGGCTACAAATCTCGGACTGGGTTTATATCGGCGCATGAAGGTCCCACTGGCAAAGATACCCACTCCCATCACTAAAATTCCGGCCATTCCTATAAAAATACATCATCCTTAATTTTAGCCCTCATTTATAACTGTTTCGGCATTTTGTTGATTTACCGGAAATCATGTTGGCTTCAGCCGGAGTTTTCCTGAATTGATTCTCAATATACTTTGGTAAAAAGGTGTACAATCCAGCGATGGGCAGGATGTGAAGTACACTACTGGCCGTTCGACATAATAAAATGTCATTTTTTAATAATCTTCGTAAAGCCAATGGGAAATCTATAAAATAAGTAAAATCAAATTAATTTTTATCTACAAATTTAAGAGAATATTGTAACGAAACAGCAGTATTTTCAGAGTTGTTGATATATACCGATGTGGCAAAAAAAAGTAATTTTAACTTCTAAAAATTGAAAGTTTTCTAAAAATTTTACTCAATGTTATAAAAGTTTTTTTAGACAGTTATCTCTTTGAAAAGTTAAAAATTGCATTGTATTTTCTTAAAACTTTTAGTTAACCGTTTTATCATAGATAAAAATAGCAATCGGAATTTCCTGTAATTTATCAAATCTTTCTCGTTATACAGCCTACTTTATCTCTTACTATATTATTTCATCATTTAATTGAAATTCAATAACCACCCATATAAACATTTCCTCAATTGCAGGAAATGGTCTGACAATTTATTGTTAACTCTGTAGCATTTTTATTTTTATTTTTTTTTAAAAAATGACCAATACTTCAAAATAACTTTTAAAATAAGAGTAAATAATTGTTAAAAACTCAAAAGAAAAGCTGTTATTTTTGATTTACTGCTACGTGTTTGTCGACCTTGCATTACGCGAATCGTCAGTCAGTAATAAATTTTCCGATGACAAAAACTCAAAAAAAGAAAAAAAAAAAAACATTTTGTTGTTAAAATATGCGCGTCTAACGTCTCTGTTAATATTTCATCCACGTGGAAAATCACTACTGACTGAGATCACCAACTATTCATTGCGACATTTCACTCTCTCGATTAATTTTAAAATAAAATATTACAATGACTTCGCAGAGTCGTCGTAGAATTGGAAATCGAGCGTACCGGTTGGAAGCAGAGCGGCGTTGTTTACCTTTCAGACTGGGCTTCTTAACGTTGGTCAGGGCCATTTGAGAAGGAGCTTTAAGCCCCGGCGCCCCGTTCTTCGCACCCTTCCGTTTCACCGGAAGTTGCTTTGGAAAGGCGAACATGGCCAATGAAGAGATCAAAAGTGCCGCTGCGACGATGAACAGCCCTAACCACCAAGCTCCTATCCATCGTTGGTCTTTACTATCGAAGATAGGATCCTCTGCGATTGTGAAAATAAAATATATTTTTAAAGGGAAACAAAATTAAAAAGTTTTATTAGATTTACCGAACGGTTGAACGTACAAACTAGTACAAAATGAACCTAAAAGGAAGCCAAATACCGGTCCCAAGATTCGCACTCCAATCGTAATGGCTAAAATAAAACGTAAACAACATTAGATATTGAGAAATGTACTTTGTAGAAAAGTAATTCAAGTTTTTTTTTTTAAAGAAAAATGAAGTAATTATTTATTAAAATAAATTTTAATGATATTTTCCCAAAATGAACCAACGCTTTGTTTACATTTAATTTTACTCGGTCAGTTACCACTGCCACCAATGACAAAATTATTTTATTTTCGTTACAAACCAAAAATTTATCAGTAAAATCACTAGCAATAAATTTTGATGCTTAGCAACAAGCAAGTTCATTATTTCGTAATCGGCTGTTATGTGAGAAAGTCAGGATTAATTTAATTTTTTTAATCATAATAATAATAAGCGCGCGTTGTTTCTAAGGTTAAAGTCCGTCGAGTTTCAAAAAAAGACTCCACAACATCACGCGTTCAAAATTAAACTTCTCTCCCGAATTAAGAGAGAACCGATTCTATTTTTGGTGCCGTAAAAACAAATATTATAAATCCTTGTTTTTATTTCGTCTATCATCGAAATCAGTACGATTAATATATTATCACGACTTATCTAACCATCTCAAATGTTATCTATAGACGTGTCAAAATTGATGATGGAATCGTTATTGAAAAATATATATCTAAGTATATCTCCCGAGCATCGCACGTGTCACGTGCAACTCATCTAACACCCCTTTTCATTAACTATTTTTAAACTCTTATGTACAAGCACCATAAAGATAATTTTTTAAAGTTATGAAGAAAAAAAAAATCATAAACAATATTAAAATATAAACGGTAAGGAATAAAAGTAACCAGGCTGATCTGATAAAACCTTGTAATTATATAGTACATGTACTGTATTATAAAAAGTTCAAAGTAATGGTAGCACCCTCATAGTTGATGTATAGAGATGCCACTTAACAAAGGTGACCCCCTCCCCCCTTCTTCCACTCTTAGTAACAGTTCTGGAACTCTAAAAGTGGAACCATTTACATTTGATCGGTTACCATTTTCTCAATGTTTTTTCAAGGTGAAAGAAATGTCAAACATTTACGTTTTTAAGTACCAAAAGTGCTTTTATTTTAGGGACCTAAAGTTTACTACTCTCCAGATCTTCTTATTATAAGTCTGTTTAATTGTTGCCGTCATTAAAAATCCACTTGAAAGGGCGCTATTTTGACACTTTAGGGCAACGATCAAAGATGTATCCGAGCATCATAGTTATCCGAGCTGTATAAGAGTAAAAGGAGAGATGGGGGGGAGGGGGGTCTTTCCAAGCATCATCTTTGCAATAAATACCGAGCTTTATTAAAATGTTTGCATCAGCTTTGAGACATTAATGAATGAATTTCAGAGAAATTGCATTTCAAATGGGAATTTCACAGCCATTTAAAATTCGAAGCAGTAGTGCTCAATAGAAAAAGAAGCAAAATGTTAAACTTTACCTAGTACCGGGTATTAAATTTTAACAGAAATAATTTAATACTTTAAAAATCTTGCAATTACTGTATTATTAAAGCCCAAAAAAAAAAACATTTTTAATATACCCGGTAACAATATAAGCATTTTCGTTAATGCAAAAATGATACACAGTGCAAGTATAATGTTGCATTATTCTTGTCAATTTATCTTCTCGAAGATGGAACAAAAAAGTAACTTTGATTATCTTTGACGATTAGCTTAAATAACAACGTGGCATAACATTATATTTTGTTTTATAAAATAAGAAGTCGTAGGAACAACGTTCAAGACGATGATTGAGTTTGATCTGTCAGCTAAAACGAGCGGTGCATTTCAGTTAATCATTATCTCACGTTTCAAGGACTTTAATTAAACTTTAACATTATATAATCAACATCATTGATTTAATTAGATTTTACGTACCGATTATAAAATGTAATGAAATTAGAAGGCATGCGATCGAATAGCGTTAAATTCATAACTATTTTTTTTTAAATTGGATTAGAAAGAAAAAATAAATAGTTAATTTTACTTACCAAAATAAAGCGGAGAATCTCTATTGGCGACATTATCATCGATGTAGGGAATTCCCAGCGTGTAAACAGCCGTGGCCCCAATTCCGATAAACAATAAACTACTAAAAAAGATGGCCAAAACGATTTGCGTAATTCGATCGTGATTTTCCGTATCAGCCAAAAGACATTGTTCGACTTCCGGCTCCCTGAGTCCCCAAGGAAATTGGGTGGCGTTACCCGTCAAATCCATGCTGGAATTATTATTATTATACGACGACGACGAAGAGTGCTGTGGAACGCACAGCATCATCCGGTTCAATTGCGTCTGGTTTAAAGCTCCGTTGGCGTGGACGTTGTTTTGAAGTTGAGCTCCGAACAGGAAATGAGGCAGAGAGCAGAGGAAAGCGGCCATGGCAAACACAATCATGCCGCAAGCGATCCATTTGGGCCGATGCCCTTGGCCGCCGTAATACGTGAGAAGGAGAGCCCCGCCGATTTGCCCCATCTCCGTGGCCGACATGATGATGCCCGTGGTTTTGCTTTGTATTTGGAACAGCTTTTCAATCGTGGTGACCACACTCACGAAGTACGTATAGTACATGCCTTGCAACACGCTGGTCAAACAAAACACGGCCAGAAACATTTTTTTGTTGGCCCAAGGTTGGATGGAACGCGGTTTACACAGACCCACGCCGCAATCGGCCCGGTTTTGCTCGGCGTAGTCTTCATCGTCGCCAGAACAACAGTCGTCTTCCGGTTGGAAATGTATCTGCGGCTTTTTCGCGTCTAATTCGTTTTTATATATGTGAGCCATATCTGGCAATTTCGTTCGGCACTGATGACCGTTGTGGTTATTGAGATCACTGTTAATCGCGATTTTCAGCCCTTTGGCATCAGTTCGCAATGGAATCACAGCTTCGCCGGTCTCGGAATGACCGTTACTTTTCATTTGCCACTTACCCATTATCTACAAACAAAAAATAAATAAATATTAAATTTAAAATTGAATTAAAATAAATTTTTTTTTAAATAAAAAAATATTAGCCTACTCTTATTACGTAATTTTGTCACTTGTTTTGGCCCGCCCCCTGTCAACACAACAATGTTGCCGCGAAATTGAATAATGTTGACTAATTTTGCGAGATTTTTTTTATAAACGAAAATTAAAGAACTGTAACAAATATAATCTAAGAGGAAGTTTTTTTTTTAAATAAAAAATTTTTATTTTAAACCGGTTTTCCGCTTATCTATTAATTTCCGGTTCAAGCAAACATCACGCTTACTTCATCAACATTGATTTTTCTTTCATTTTTTTTTTTTTTTGTGGTTTTTAAAAGAACCGATCAGCTGTTTCTACTTATCTCCAAACTTCCGGAATACATTGCGTCATAGTAATTTTCAAACACACAAATGTGCAATTCATTTTCAAGACTATTATTTAATTTTGTATCCTTATCTGTTAACTTATGGGGGTTTTTTTATGCCCAATTTATCGGTTAATTAAAATTTTCAAATTTAAGACATTGAAGCAATAAGCAAATTAATTCTGCTCGTTTATTATTTTTTATTTCTTTGATTAAAGGGTGTAAATTATATGGATAAAAACAAGCTCTATCAACTGTAGACACCCTTTAATATCAAAGGGAGATTCTTCGAATTAAGAGATAAAAATTTGAACTTGTGGAAACTTAATTTATTTTGCCGTTTCGTTTTACCTCAAAATAATTAGCAAAATGGAGTTATCCGCTTATTGCAACAAAGCTTTCAAATTGCGATTTAATTTGAAGGTTATTTAAATTTACAGTTCGTCAGAAAATTCGTAATATTTTGCCCCGCATCAATAACAATAACGCACTATTATTATTCATTTTCAACATATTTTTTATAATATTATACAGTATAACTACATAAAAAAAAAAATAGCACAAAACCTGTTTTTCAATTGCGGTGTAACCTAGTTTACTGTTTTATAACCTTTTGTACTCGGTATTAAAGCTTAGTTGGTGAAAGATTAACCCGCAGAGAGAGAGAGAAGGAGATGGCATAGTAAGAGAATCAGCTGATTCGCTTTGGATTTACATGTATTTATAATAGTATGGAGCTGCAAAGGCAATGCCAGCGTCGCATCGAGTGTTGCTGATAAAATAAAGACATTAAAAACAGCCGAACTTTCACTTTTTTTTTACCCCCTCATCCCCCCCTTCACTTAGGAAAGTAGTATTAAGACTACGAAAAATTACGGTACGAGTCGGTCGGTGCCAGTAACCAGACTCTGAACAGCCGCTTCAATCAAAACAATATTTCACAGATACTTAATCATACGATTAATCCCTGCAACTCGACAAACATAAACAAAAATTATGACGTTTATGTTATATACAAACTTGGGAAAACTGATTGAGAAAATTCAACGTTGAGCAATTAATATTATTAAATTGAATAATAATAATGTAACCTGTAGTTAGTTTGAATTAAAACTTAGATAATTTCAGAAAAATAATTTTGTATTAAAATTGTTTTATTTATTTATTTATTTTTTTTAAGATTTGAGGTGCTTTTAAATTGCAATTAAAAATGCATTAACGTTACGGTACAGTATATTAAGAAAAAAGTAAACAAAAAAATGTTTTTTTACAAGTCACAAACTTGCCAAATAAAATCACACATTTACTGTATAAAAAAAAAAAAAAAGAAGAAGATAATTACCGATGTAATTAGCAGCAATAAATTCGTAAAAAAATTGCTTTTAAAAGTTGTTCCTGGTAATTATTATTTTTTTTTATAAATAAACTTTTTATTTATTTTTTTAAAGCGTTAATTGCGTTTTAATTAATTAAGAAACGATTTTATTTATTATTACCGGTACATGAAATCTTTTTTTGTTGCAACTAATGTTTACTTAAAACTTCCAATATTTTCCAGAATTTTTCTTGAATAAACAAATCATTACTAATAATTATTACGTTGGAACTGTTAATTTTTATTATATTTCTAAACTATTGATTTAGATTGAACATCAAACTAATAGTTTGATCAAACTAATAGTCAAAACTGAACTACAGAAAGAATACTTATTTTTTAATGAAAATACTCAACTACGGTCTTCATTTCATTCAAAAACTCAAATTTGACTGAAAATTGCCCAGTCAATTTTATTTAAAAAGCTGCCTTTTTAATTTAATCGAAAAACTAATCTATTAATTTTATTTGAATATTAAATTTATTCAAAAAACTGAACTATTAACATTAATTAAAAAAAAACTCAACTGGAGTATTCAATTAATTCAAAAATTAACTTCTTATTCAAAACTCGATTATTAATTTTAATTAAAAAAAGCTGATCCATCAATTTTATTGAAAGAGTGGACTCTATAAACCTCATTTCATTCTACTCAAAACATTAATATTATCAAAAACTGGCCCATCAACTTTCTTGGAAAACTCATTAATAAATTTTATTGAAACTGAAATCAAATTTTATTTAAAAAAGTAGAACTATAAACATTAAAAAAATTCAATAATCATTAATTTGATTAACTAAGCTATCAAAACACCGATCCATTGATTTAATTGAAGAACTGATCTATTAATTTTATTTTTTTAAAAAGAATTAATAAATCAATCTTCTTTTAAAAAAAAAAAACTTATTAAAGTAATAATACTGTTACAAGTTTCAACAATAATTTATCAAAATCATAAATCACGGTTACCATTAATTTATATTATACAGTCCATAAAAAAAAACTCTTCTCACTAACAACCAAAAACATTGGCTTGCGCAATTCGTTCTTAATTAGTTAACATAAAACTACGAGTAGAAAAAAAAAAATTATTATGCTTACTGATAAAAACTTGAGGAGAAGATGTATTTCGATAACGAATAACCCTGAGCTGGTAATAATATCTCTCGTTCCTCGTCCGGGGAAAAAAAAAAAGTCAGAACCAAAAAAAAAAAACAGAAAATCTCGATGATAAAATCCTCGCAACGTCCTCACCACGTCCGGTTCTCTGGTCCGAATGAACTAATATCAAGAGTTTCTGTGGTCCACACTAGCAGGAGCTGCACTGGTGCCGCCGTCGAGACCACACTTGAGAGAGGGTGGGTCCATGTCTATCTCTCTCTCTCTCTCTCACTCACTTAACCTTGATTTTTCCCTCGTCTCAGACTTTAGAGTGGAGTTCGGAAGATCGTCTGCTTCCAACACCGAGAAACCGAATGAATCGCGCGCAGCTGTCGATGCTGCTTGATATTATCTCTCACATCCCCCTCCCTCTCTCTCACCTGCCCAACCCTCACCCAGCTTACCCCACTTAATACACTAACCCACATTCGTCGTTGCTGTTGCTGCTGCTCCACCACCACAACTACCTTTGCTTATGCTGCGCT
>JAQGAZ010001759.1:0-24860 GCA_034692225.1 Polydesmus complanatus | reverse complement strand
AAATCAATAACGTAATCTTAACCTATATCTCGTGGCCGTTTTGAGGTATCGTAGATATTTTCGTCATTTGTACGTGGCTGTGATAATATACACAAGACCCAAAATATGTATTATTCGTAATACAGTACCCTGAACCGAGCAAAAAAATACAAATATAAATGAAAAATAAACAAAATATTTTGAAATTTAAATTTACAAAATAATATAAAAATTAACTTTTGTTTATTTGTAATAAAAGTTAAGCAAATCAATAAATTAAATTACTTAAAATCATCAAATTCAATTTATTGTTTACAAAATTGCATTGCACGACAGCGGATTTCAATTATCCGCGTTAATTATTGCTGACATAATTACAGTATTTCAATACCATTTTGCGTTTAAAAAAGTTGTGATTGAATTTGTGGTGATGATAGTTGTTCTCCAGAAAATACAATATAAAATTACGTCTGAAGAAACAATTATATAGTAGAATTTAATGATAAAAAAAATAGTATTACTGTATTTATTTAACATGCTGTACCTACAGTATATAAAAAAATTCAATTAATTCCTGTAATTACAAATACAGTATCTAAGAAAGAATTTAAAAATAGCAATTTTTTTTTGTCATACACGTGAGTGTTCATGTATAGCCTACTGAAATTTATTTTTGGCAACATATATATTTTTTTTAAACAAATTAATTAACTCCAGTTTGTCATTGTCAGAACAACACGTGATCGTTTTGATAGCAACCGTACAAACACAAACCGAACCAAAAACGATATCGGATAATCTGATAATGAAGAGTTCGGAGTTATGATTGCAATTAAGCAAACTCAGCAACAAAATTATTACAGTTTAAATAAAAAAAACTCCCAAATTTTAATTAATTAAATTCATATCAAAAATATTTAATAAACTTACAATATTAAAAAAAAAAAATTTTTTTATTTAAAAACTTGGTTTATTAAAGAAAAAGAATAAAATCAAGGCGAGTAATTGAAGCAATAATAATTATTATTGCACTATCAAGTCACGTGAGCAAAAATAGCTCTTGACATTGTTATAAAGTATTACTAACCTGTAAAACTCGAACCTCAAAGTTATTATCAACAATTGTTTTAAAGGTTTGCGTTTAATACGTGGCTTATCAATCGCCAATCGCATTCATAACAACTACTTTTCTAAATTACCCTTGTCAATCGCCTGCTAATTAACCTTGAATACTGCTTTAAAAAAAAACCTGACAAAGCAAAGGAGAAAAACTAGTCTAAATTCAATAAAAAAACAATATTTTTAAAAAAATTTAAATAAATTTCCACATGCAGTATGCAAATTAAAAATTATAATTTCTGCCAAAGCATCGATTTCTTATTGATACACATTTTATCGATCGCAAACATTTGCTAAAAAAGAAAACCAGCAATAAAATCCACTACGTGACTTCACATTGTGACCTACAAATCAACTAAACTTCCCAGCAAGAAAGCCGATAAAACACTGAAGTTAATAAAAATCGAAGCATGTCAAGGAAAAATTCCTCGTTAAAAAAAAAAGCAAAGCAAAGAAAAGAAAAGAGAAATGAATGAATATAATAATAATTCTTATAAGAGACACAGTAGGTGAAATAAGAAAAAGTCTATTCAACTTCCTTACCTTAACCGCGTAATATTTTTTTCTTTTAATTTTATTGCGTCACCAACTCTTACGTCATCACCCGCCTCCATCTTCGATTTCGACGGTCTTTCCAATTAATTCAGACGTAAAAGCAATAAATAAATTCGCCAACTAAACTTTTTTTTTCTTTTAAAGTGAGACTTTTCCTCAATTATTTCAACTTAAAGTGCGAAAAATGTCACCGCAAGAGCGTTTACATGTTACACCGTAGTTTAACTCACTGCAAATGCGTTTCCAACATTTATCAGTAAAAACGTTTGTTATCAGAGGGAGCGACTTTTTTTTTAGATTTTGTATTTCTATTTTTTACGCAGAGTTTTGAATGTCGGTGAGCCCTTGCATCCTAAATAAAGATAGCTCGTGACCGCCCCTCCCCCCAGCTAGCTTTCATCCCTTACAAAGAGGAAAACGAAAACACGTTAGAAAAAAAAATTAAAAATAGAACGAGATTACTTAACGCGACGACGTATTAATCCCTTTAAATCTAAATTTGGCTAACCAAATACCAAAAAAAATATGTTAAGCGAAATGTTACATAAACCCGCATTACAATAATTATTTTGATGACGTCTTCATGCGCTTTTGCGCCAAGACATAAGCTACACCTGACATCGACGGTTTTATAATCGAATTCTAGGCAATTTTATTGAGGTTGTCTCATTTTTTTAGTGTCAGTTTTAGTAGCTTTCTTTTAAATGTTTACGTCTTAGTGCGAGTAGAAACGAACGAGGTCGTTTACGTTGTAAGCCCCGTGCTAAACAAAACCCATTCCGAAGACAAAACTGTCTCGCTTTTAGTCGCCAGATGGAGATACCGCAGTCTTCGCATTCAATTTCATCGCGAACCGTTATTATGTTTCTTTTAAGTAACAGTGTCACCATTTTCAATTTTACGTTTCCCCGGATTTTACCTAATAAAATCCCCATAGAAACAACGATACGCCTTTTCATCCCGGATTATTTGTTTTTATACCGTAATTTATTTTCCAATTTACTAAAAGTTACGACTCGAAAAAACATACCAAAAAATTTAATGTATTATTTTGACATCTGCTCAAGTTAAAATTTTTTTTTTTATTCAATATTGTTTATGCAAAGTGCCGTACTTCATTAGTGAATAACGTACATTTGGCACGTATTACATTTCACTGCTTAAATAAAACCGCCAAATAAATTTTCAACTTCATTTTAATAGAAAAAAAGTCGAAGGCGAAAAACGTTTGCGATTTGAAATGAGATTCTCGGCGTTGTAAAGATATTACAATAATTCTATAGCGTTAACACGTTATGATTATGTCAATTTGTCTGAACCGCAAAATGTTTAAAAATAGTTTTGGCAAAGTGATAATATTTAGGTAACTTTTGGTTGCGCACACCATACGCCAGTCGAAGCGTAAACGAAGCTTGAAATACACCGTAGTAAGTAAACAGTAAACAACGCAAAATATTGTAAAGTGACGTTTGGCAATTCACTTGCCTAATTAAAATGTTTATTTGAAAGGAGCAATAGACAAGAGAGAGTGAGAAAGGGGGAAAAAACAGTAAACACGTGCGTGCGTAGGTAAGCTTTCAAACGTCAACACATTATTTTTAGAAGAGAGAAAAAGCCAAAAAAATAAAAATAAAAAATTAGACAAAATTATTATTTTTTTTTTGTTTTTAAATATTACGCAAACAAAATCTCTGCTTTAAAATATTAATGAATTAATTTAATCGGAAAAAAATTTTCGATTCACTAAAAAAAAAAAAAGCGATACGGTAATTATTTTACAGAAGCAACAAACAAATCTAATTAGAGAATAAGCTCCCATGACAATAACAATTAGCAAATCAAAATAAGTGTTCTATGGCATTTTGGCCTAGTTATGTCGACATCAACAGCGTAAGAAAGCTTAAGCAAAATTATTTTCATGTTTTAAGGTGCCATAATTTTTTTTTTATGTCTATAGACAGGTATAAGAGAATAATGTACAAGGTTTCTTTTTATGATCTTAACGCTATCTATGTAAAGAATTTGAGAGCGAAATTACTTTTTCTACGCCGCTGCTTCTCGGCTTTTTGCAAATAACTACGATTAGAAACTCAGCGCTTCAAATAATTATTATAGTGTAGTTTTTTCCTGAGTTGTTTATTCTGAAAGTACAGTACCAAATAAAATTTACTACCCGTAATTTATTTTTTAAAAAAAAAAAATAATAATAATGTAAAAATCAGCTTTAAAAATTCTTTCGACTTTTTCCCAAAATAACTTTTTGGTCAACAAAAGTAATTGTCGTAGCAATTAGCTAATACAAACTGACAGCTCTAGTCCATTATTATTACACTTGTCAAACTCTCGCAAAACAGCGCAGCCAACTCGCATGAACATGGACATGAAAAATGCATTAGTCTAGTGATTTATGTCGCTCGTAACAACAACAATCAAAGTTTAAGTAGCCGTTATATACAATATTGTTCACGTGGAACTGTTATCTCTAAATAGCGATCTTAGATCATCTTTGAAGATTTTTAATCGATAAAAAAAAATACTACATTTTTAAAATTCATTTCTACAAATTTTCCACTATCAGTAGGCTACAGTATAAAGTATAGAAAATGCGAGCCAGCGCGCAGGGTTGTAAATTATTCTTAAGCCTGGAGGTTAACCGCAGAATGCGAAGATGCCAGTAAAAGTTGGCAAATATTGAGGCTTTAAAACTTTTTTTCTACTCAAATCTATTTATTTATTTATTTATTTTTCAACAAAAAAAAAAAAACATAACCTGAAGATTTGACCTGCAAAAACGCACTCTATCAGTGTATTCAACCAATACTATAATATCCTTTAAAATATTGAAAGAGCTTCGATAAGCCTCACGTAGCATCAATCGTTCTTTGGCTTCGATACAGTTTCGACCGCTGCCAACCACATTATTCATACTGTATATACAGTATAAAAATATTAATATTCATATATCTGTCGTCGTTTGTCATTTCACCGACGACATTTTTGCGTCACGTGACCACGCAACGCCATTTACAAAGTTTGGCAATGCAGCCAAAAATAAAACACGTTGGCTGACGTCATGAACCCGAGTGTAGTCGTGAACGTGAATAAATTGACCCAGGAAATGTGTATCACAATCCATTCGTCATTTGATACCATAGGTCTAGTGAATTAAGCCAAGCGGGGAGGAGTTAACCTTGAATCCGAAACACACGTCATCAAGTTCGGGATGAGCGTGCACGCCGCCAATGACGAGGGGAAGCGGGGGTGGGACGAGTTCCCATGGAACCAACATAACTAACCCACTTACAAAATAAATACGGTACATGTAGCCTACGTGTATAGACATTGCGCACCTCCCCATCACTTCGATCGAACGACAGTTGTAATTGCGCATATTAAAATACCGGTAGATCGTTATTATTATTTTGTCTCGCTATCATTTTGCGTTCCTTTAATTAAAGAGACCTGCGTATCATAATTAAAATAAACGTTCGAAGAAAATGAAATTATAATACGCTATAGTAGAATCTACTATAGCGCATTCGCTGCAAAAACATAATACTGTACTGGTTTTCCCTTAACAACCAAAATTATATGTCCAAATTCGTTTGTTTACTTTCTAATAATTTTTCGAACATTGATTGTCGAATTTGTAGAATGCATGAGAAGTCTTACATGTATTGTAAATACAGTATTGTTGATGATAAGCTCCCTATTAAGCATGTACAGTATCCATTTAATTGATGAAAATATAATTGCGGGTGGATTACCGACCACTCTTAATCAATATTATTGTCAATACTTTGTTCAATAAAAACGCCGCCGCGAGCGACACAATTATGGAACGACGGAACTCCTACTATCCGAAACAATTACTGTAGTTCCAAAGCTGATTCAGATACGGTAAACAAAAATTCCGTTAATTGGTCCATAGACAAATAATAATTAATTGTCTTTGCTTTCGATAACTGTACTGTATTAGTCCTCAGACATTTAATTATTTAACAAAATTTTTTTTAAAAAAATGAATCGAATAATTTAGAAGCTTTTGAACAAATGTAATTAAAATATTATTGATAGAGGAGTTTCTTACAGTGCATATGCAGTAGATCCGCAATGTAGCGATGATTGATAAGATTTCGAGAATCTATACTAATAAATTTTCACTAATTAATTGCTACACCTTGAAACTAATTATTGTGATGTATAGTATGAAATTAATTCGCGGCCTTTACTGCCGCATACATTTTCATGCCAAGAAATTCTCAGGTGCAAGATGCAGCGTGTAGTAGTTCTTTTTTTAGAGTGATAAATTTGAGCAGGATACGACATTAAATTTTAATGTAGACAGATGTACATGTAATATCAGTACCTGAGCTCTGAATAATATTATTGCATTTCATGCGCGTCAAAAAGCAGTAGCGTTCTGTTCAGGCATTTCTATAACAGATTACGGTACCTAAAACTTTCATGTATAACGAAAAACAAATATTTTTCGATACGCATCTAAATATGGAGAAATTTTTATGCGCAGCGAGTTACCACGATAATTGCAAAAAGAAATAAATCGACGTTAGCAACGGTGTCAATTCCGAAGACTTATGGCACGACCTTCTTGCCGTCTTAAATCAGATATACATATACTGTACATGTGTACAAAAAAAAAAAAAAAGCGCTTGAATGTAATTGATCTTTCCAATCAAAATTCTCCTAACCGGTCAAAGACCTCGTTCAACTTTGAAATGCAATTAAAAATGTATTAGATTGCGGGATTAATTAGCGAAGTAGGGTGCTTAAAGTAGATTAGTAAATGAGGAAATACATGGCCAAGCAAGCATTTTCCAATTTCTAACGCGATATTCGATGACGAAGTGAGTGCTGAAATCGCTGATCAATCGAAAAGACAGCTTTAAAATAACGCCACTGTAAATACGCCAATACGAGTTGAAGCTCTTAATAGAATGTATAAGAATTTAAGATCAGAGCTCCCAAAGTCCGTCTTTCAAATACATTTTCAACTAGCAAGATTTACACCATCGTCACCAACTTTTCTTTAACGCGTGCCAAGACAAAATGCTATTGGCAATAAAATTAATAGTTGAAAATTCCAAACAAAAAAACAATTTGAGACTGCGCTTTCACACAACCGATACATTTGTAAACTAATAGTATACAGGTACTTAGTTTTTTCCCAGACATTTTGATTAATTAAAAAAAGAACCAATTTAAAGGTTTCAGCTTTATTCACTAAGTTTTTTTTTTTTTTTTTTTTAAAAAGGGAAATTTTGGCTCAGTATTTGTAAACAAAAACAGTAATAACAATAAAATAAAAATAATGTGCAGTATAAAGATCTTTTGACTTGTATCTAAAAGTAAGAGCGTATTTTAATAGCAATTGAGAGTTTGCGGTTAGGTTTTTTTGTTCATTCTTATGCTTAACTTCACTTGTTATGATGTCAAATTTTAATTTTTGTTTATACGATACAACTGTTAAAAAGTATAATATTAATTATTGCCAAGGCTATACAATGTAATAACTTCATAAGTAGGAAGCAATTTTTATTAAAAAAAATACAAACACAATTTCTTATCTTCTCATACAACATTATAATAATTCTAATGACCTCATAATCATAGAGGTAAACTCTCCATTGCCATCTTTTAAAACAATATCTTACTATATAATAGAGTTTGCGGTTAAGCTTTTTGCCTAGGCTTCTTATGCTTATGACGTTATAAGAATTACATGTACCGTGTATGTAAAATAAAAAAAATTATAAATGTGCTGTATTTTTGACAAAATAAAGTTGGCTACTCTTTTAACTAGCTTTCTCAATTTAAAGCCCCATCGGATAAGGCACCCCCAATGAACTGTTTAAATTCCTTTCCCTATAAAATCGCTGATTTGACTAATACCGACTCTAATAATTAATTATTATTGTAGACGTCAAGGTATTTGTAGGTATTTAAAAAAGTTGAATTTTAAAGTAATTTACCAGCTTTTTCTCTTGTTAAAAGTATGCACTGTATACTGTACATTGTCATGGCGTCTTGAGTATACTTTTAGTTATAAAATCATAGTAAAAATTCTAACTAACGCTAATTGAAGTATTCAAGCTTACCTTATTTATGACTCGTGAATAAAATCCGTATAATAAATCCGGATGGTTCACACATTGATATATTTGTTAATTTTTATAAAATGAGCCGCCATCCCTCGCGTTTTATGCGGTTCACGTGAGAAATATTGACGAGATTAACCTTTGAACAAACTGACTGATAAGTTAATGTCTTAGATAAAATTATAGTTGAACGTCAAAAAAGTAAATAAATAAACAACGATTAATCCTCGAAATCAAAAAAAAAATTAAAAAAATATAAACATCTTTCGTAACATGATCAGTGGAAAAACAGCACCTAATTCACAATCAACGAGCAGCCACATTATTTCCGGGAAAAGTACAGTTAAAGTGATTATTTTCAAATATCCTCTCAGTCATTATCGCATTTCAAATACGTTCAGTACACTAATGCTGGTAATTTCCAATGGCTAAGCTACAGCGCAATAATATTGAGCAAGAATATGTGACTCGCGCAAATCAACTACGGCTAAAATTTGGAGTTGAAAAACCATTTTAATCAAAATCACAAAAGTAAAAAAAAAAAAATTGAGTATACCGTATTACAAATAATTTTTGGATTTTAGACTATGTGCTTTGTGTGAAATAATAATTCGATAAAAGTTTGAGCGAGTCTAATAGTACCAGTCAATCACCCTCATTAAACTTATTTCAAGTTTGATCATCAGATGAAGAACTGCGTCCAATACGGCTATCAAATATCTACTCATTAAGAAATCCATCATTTAAAAATAACGGAGAAAAAAACCCAACTTCTGTATTAATACGTGTCAAAAAAAATCATCTACACGGTGCCCAAAAAAAAAAAATTAGTATTAAATCCTTATAATAATCAAAACATTTTAATGTCACACCAAAAAAAATTTAATCTAAAGAATTTTTTTAACACTGAATTGTTCCTCTTCCGCACCGTGTAGACTTTCATCTGAAATACGCATGCGCAAAATTTTCCATTTGAAAACAAAGCTTATTAAAGATTAAACAGTATCTCATTCCATTCGCCAAACAGACACTTTTCCTGGCCTAAATCTCAATTGAATTCGAACGAATTAATCAATCAATCAGCAAAATTGAACAAGAGTTGTATAGTATATCGGCCATCATTTTTCAAAACGTAAATTGCGAACGCTATTATTTTTATTAACAAACATTAGCGGAAGTCGAAACTCGCTTACTACTTCATACATAATACATTTTTACACTCGTGACGCACTATTAAGATACTCCATCGAATTAAATAAAAACAAGAAAAAAAAAAATTAAGAGCCTACATTCTTTCTACAGTAGTTAGTCGCTAGGTGGCCATTTTCTTTCTTTATTTTCCTTTAATATTCTGCCAAGTTTCATTACAACGAACTCTATTCTAAAAACATACTGTAAGCTGTTTCTTGACTTATAAAGCTCCAATCTCTATGGAATACAGTGCGTAGAGCGCCGTAGACATTCCCGAAGTTTAGTTTTTCATTCTTTCAGTCTACGCGAACGCTTTCCCAACTGAATTATGTAACTCGATCTTCGCAAACTCAGCTCAAAAACTTGAATTTCTACCTGCATGCCTTTACTGTACTGCACTTCTTTTATCATATCGTATTATTAGAAAAATAATGATGTTATTGTGAATGAAAATGTAGAGTTAATTGAAGGGGAGGAGGAAGACTGGGTGTAATGAGAAGTGTTGATTGGATCCATCATCGATCCAATGTCAAAAGGAAAAAAAAAAAAAAGAAAAGCGCACTCATGGCGTATACGCTGATGAAATATGAATCTAGTGCGCATGCATATTAATGAGTGCACCGACTAAATTCAATCCCAAGAACATATTTTTTTTTCTTCTTCTTCTTCGTTTAATTTTTTTTTTTTTTTTTTTTATAGACACTCGAGAAAATAAAAAAGCAGCAGACGATGTTGTCTCTCGCTTTCAATTTTAAGCTGTAAACGTCGAAACGTTTCGTAATTTTTTTAAAAAAAACCAATTAACAGCTGACAATTAATTGTCTAAATTAAATAAATATTATAAGATTATAGATAGGAATACAAGTGTTGCTAAGCCGTTGAAAATGAAAAGAATCTTTTATGATTAAAGATGACGTTACCGGCTACTTAATTTACAAGCCGATTGTTTATTCTTCATTTCGCTTTAATAAGCGCGAATAAATGAATAAAAATTAGCGGAATCAAGGGAGACCACAGCGTAGACGAGGTAGTAAATTAAAAGTTATGGTCGGGCGACTAAGCGCCTTTTTTAATGGCTCACCCTGTAAGCGAAGAAGATTTCGATTGAATCCGAGCCCATTTTGCCGGAGAAGTTCGCAATCGATTGTTGCTATGTATCAGAATTGTCTGTTTAAATTGCACGCTTTATCTATTCTACATGAAAAGTCTACGGTTGGTGCGGAGAGCACACACACGTGCGATAGATCTCATTAGAAATAAGCGCGGCGTTTCAAACGTCTACAATAAAAACTACTGCGCGTTTCGTTATTCTATTCCTCGAAATGATAAGCTATCTTCTACTTTGCGTCGGCCACATTTTTCATTCTTATCTAGAAAATTAAAGCTTCCCGAGTTAATTAAGCATCGAAAATAAAAATCATCCGTTTAGATTTTCGATATTAGCTGGCGACTAATCTATCTTGTCGTTACCAAAAAAATAAATACAAATAAAGATCAAAAGAAAATAAAACCCTTTTACGACAAATTCTTTTTTTTTTTAAATTTATTTGCGTCCTTTTAGTATTTAAAGGCTAATAGAAAAATACACACACTTCATTAGTAAAATTTCTTTCATTGCGCCCAAAACTTGAAGAAATCAGGTGTCAACGAAATATCATTAACGCATTGTAACTTTACCGCTTTCACTGCTTCCAGAAATAAAGAGGTAAAGTGTGGAATGTTCCACAGATTACATTGTTACAATGTATAGAAAAACGGAAATGGCTGCCGAAAGATTAGCGGATAAGAAA
Organism: Polydesmus complanatus; assembly: GCA_034692225.1. Lineage (NCBI taxonomy): Eukaryota > Metazoa > Arthropoda > Diplopoda > Polydesmida > Polydesmidae > Polydesmus > Polydesmus complanatus. Next base: position 14,107 of record JAQGAZ010001759.1, on the reverse strand, counting down.
TTATCGCGTTTGATGTCTAGTGATAGAGCTTAAACTAATCTACAGGCTTATGAGCGCGCGTTCAAAATTTCCCCTTTCCCTTTAAAAGCGAAGACATTTTGATTCTCGGTATGCAACATAGAACAAAAAATGACGCTGGCAAAATGACGTCATAGAATTATTAAAAACAATGCAAAATTATATTATAAGATTAATGAAAATATCTTCAATTATAATTATAACAATACAGTACTTTTCATTTTGCATACATTTGTTTTAAGTGTTTATTATTTAATAAAATTAAATATTCATTTACTCATTCTTTCTATTGTTCCAGTTAGTTTTGTACATCACGCTTTTCATTCCAAACTCATGCGAATAAGTTAAGACAGAAAAAAAAAACAAGCATGACTACGATTAATTTTGCACTAAGGCTCACCTGAAAACCAATTGATGTGGTAAACAGGCTATTTAATTAGTGCCACTAAACTATTCAAAACCGAGCATAATAATAATAATTATTATTGAATAACGATGCGCACAAGTTGTCTTACATTCCAAGAATATATAGCCTACGGAACAATAGTTAAATGAGAGAAGTTTCAAGGTCTGAGATTTTTACATCTTCTTCATTTACCACCTTGATTATAATAATATTCCATGCAAGTAATCGATGTAGAATTTTGACATATTAAGGCTAACTTAAAAAAAAAATATTTCAGGAGAAAGTCGAATCTGTGTAAAAAATAACGAGCTAAACTATCGTGGCCATTTGCAACAAATGCGGGTATTCTTATAGCAAAACAATGCTATTTTTATTCATTTTGAATTTTAAGTGCTCAGTATTTGAAGTACACTGTACAGTATGGCATATTCAATGTATTTCTAAGCTCAACGCTGTTTTGACTCCCCGCTGATACCTATTTTATATATTCGCTACTCGTAACATAAATAATGAAAAATACAGTAAAACAATAATAAAACAATTATCTGCCAAATTTTTTAAAAAGGAGTTTAAACAATTATTTAAAAACCAGTTTTTTTAAAAATAGGGCTACTGTATTTTACTTTCTAACTTCCGTTTTTATAATATTGACATCATAGCCTTGCCATTTTTTTTTTTTTTTTGAATAAAAACTGTAAACCATGCTAATTAATACAAAGTGTTGCATTCAAATTATTAGTTAACAAATAAATCCTAATTACATCGGTCTTAAATTTAAAATCGGAACTAAATTCGTTCATTTAACTGCACCAATCCTACAATGCAAACTCATTCATAAATAAAATACGTAAAAATAATTCAGGCCCATTATTGAATCTGTAGCCTACTTTAAATTGAAACGTTTAACTTTACGCCAATAACAGCAGCGAATTAATATTCCAGTACACGAAAGCATGCGTTATCTCCTTCACATTAATTTTTATTAAAAACCCTTGCTACATTTCTTTCCCATATAAAAATAAATAACATCGATAATTATTTTTCTAAACTATCTTCTCAACATGTGCGCGCATCACCTTGATGAGTGAATTAAGATAAGAAAAAATGCTTCGCATCATCAAATCAAAAACATTAATTAAACCATAAATTATATCGATTTAATTACTCGCTACTGAAATAATAATTATTGCCAACACAATTATTTCGAAAATTAAAGATTCGAAATATAAATTAAAAAGGAAAGATAAAAAAAAAAAACAACTCAGAATTGAAAATCAATTTCCGGAAAGTTCCTTAGAATTAATTACTCGTTTCGGCGGCGCTGGCCCATTAATCCACCCAGCTTGAAGTACTCTGACCATAAAAGAAAAAATCATTCCCGAAAACTTACTAAGCTTCATAAACATTTTTTACGGAAAGAATAAGCTGCGTTAAAGTAATGAAAAGTATTTTTCCTCTTTGAAATGCGACCCACATCGACATCATGAATGAGAAGGAAAGTGATTAAAATTATTCAAACAGGGAAAACAGGGTGCTAATCTGCGCGCTTTTAATGAGATTAGCACAATGTCGCTTTTGATTAGTACCGATAAGTGGTGGTGGAAGAGTGAAAAAGAGAAGAGGAGGAATGCGGGAGAGCGGGGGGAGGAAGAAGTTGACGGTCGATTGGCACTATGCTACTAGTAACTCACATAAGTCGGTCGATGAAATTTCGTATTCGTAGGCCGATCGAAATCCGCGCACGCTTTCTCTCTCTCTTCTCTCCCCGAAGACGGGATTGGATACCTTTGAGGTAATATAAACACCGGCAGCTTTCCAGAATAAACAATTCTTTTCGCTAAAACCTTCACAAATAAATAGAAAATAAACTTTTTTCGCAGAATATAATCTGCCAAATGAATCATTTTCAAAGATAACAAACCAGTAAACCGAAAATATTTCTACATCTTAGGAGTAAAAACCCCCACAAAAATGCATCCAAGAGCAAAAACATTAATGAAAAATTCCTTTAAAAAATGTAAGAGAATATTTAAGGAGCCATAACACTATTAAATCTTCGGTAAAATAAGAATGGTTTCAAAGACGGAATGTGTTTTCTTTCATTAAAAAAAAACACAGTTTTGATACATTTTTAGAATATCCAAATTTTATTTTTTACCGTAACTTAATAACATTTAATTTCTGTTATTGTCTGACTTATAACGCCCCAAAGATTATTTTATCGTTAGACCACATCGAGAGGTCAAGTACAGTAGTACACGATGGTCTGAGACGTTTATCAGCTTGCATTATCAATATTTAGCTGTTTCGTAACTTTTCATATTTTGAACTACAGTATTATTAGTCATTTAAAGGCTATTATAGCCTTGACATTCAATCAATCAAATAGATGGAATATGTTTCTCCTCACATACATTGCGTTTAATTGCAATCAAAAATAATAACTGTAGTGGCCCACATGATTGCATCTTAAAATTGTTTGCATACCTTCAAATAAAATGTAAGGCACATACAGTGACATACTGTACTGTGTCAGCCCCGTGGTATTTGAATCCCGGCAATGTGATAAAAGTTATCGTGATTTGTTAAAATGTTCATAAAACCACGGGTATAATTTTTCAATATACTGTACAGTTATGTACAGTAAATTCAAAATCTCTTGTGCATAAAATCAATAGCCTACAATCGGATTGAATACTATAAAGTGATTACCATACTTTTTTAAGACAATAAATTTGAAATAAAAACTTTTTCATGCCCAATTAACAGCCTCAATAATAATAAAAACCAATGTCAAAAGCATTATATTATTGTGAAATTACTCGACAGTAGTAATAATAATAATAATAATTATTACAGTATTATTAAATCTAAGTGTTTCTAATTTTACAGCCAAACCCGTTCATTAGATGATTTTAATTAATATTATAATAGTATCGTACCATGTGTGTTCTAGTTCCGAGTTGGCAGGCAAATAACCAACTACACACTACCTTGTCAGCGTTTCAATCAATCGTTAAATTAATTCTTAATAATTTTTCGATAATCAAACCTTCTTTTTTTTTTCGTTCGAACTTATGACAATGATAATCGTATAGTTTATCTCGCGTCTCTATCTAACTTTAAAAAAAAAAAAATAAATAAATAAAATAATACAGTAAATAAATAAGAAAAAGATAACAATCACTATCGCTGTTATTATTTGTGTATTTTACTAATCAGTCTACGGGTATTTTCTTCCACTTCACTCTACACGTGTTTCGGTAAATTCCAACGAATTTCTATCACGTGATGCATGAAGAAATCAAAAAATCAAAACTGAAAAAAACATTCATTTTCAAAACAAAAAACAACAAAAAAATTAAGCTTACAGTAATTAATAATTATCAGTGGTTAGGCCAATTACATGTCATGTTATACGGGCGACGTACAAGTCCTCGACCGACATTTTACAACATTTGAAACCGCAATTTTACATTCGCCTATCACATGTTATTTCAAACCCAAAGTCTTCGTCCACAATCTCAACAATCCTTCGATATTATTTTGATCCAAAAATATTATCATTTATTGAGTATTTAATCAAATAATAATAATAACTTCATTTCGCCTCGGAGACAACCCCACGCATTTAATTATCAAGGGAGAGAAAGAAAGAAAAAACACATTTACAGGCCGGAGCAATATAATACCGGCGTTGACCAGACTAGACTATACAGTAATAATATTGCTGGAGTCAAACATATTGACCTAAACAGAATCTGCGGAACGCGTAACCCGAGCCTTTTCCAATCCATCAATTTTCTAGTGTGATCTCCCCTTAATAAACGTTACGCGAGATGCGCGAATATTTTATATCCTCGCTAATCACGTGATTTAGCATCGCATTCATCCTAATTAATTAACGAGGTGAGCTAGTTAATGGCAATAATTCTTACCTTTAAAATTTTTGAATTCCAACCCCCGGAGATTTCAACCGCTGCGATAAAAATGATTATTGTTTGAAATGGTTGAATCGGGCACACAAATTGAATGGAGAAACGTCAAATTGAATACACAATCTGCGCCGAGGTGTCGATGTCGGAGGCGGCAAACCACACTACCTCACACATGCCGTCTGTCTGCATCGTTCAATTAGCATCAATTATTTACACCGTTACAATTTTACCTTTTTTAGTTTCGACAATTATTCCGAGTCTTTTCACTGACACTCAAACGTAAAAACAGGGATATCGCAAACGAAAGGGTGAATGCGCGAATGATGGCTTGTTTTCGCGGCACTCGTTTTCGACGGCCGATCACACTGAACTTCTACGGTACATGTGCGGCATAGCGGCGGCAAAAGAACGAAAAGGTGAGAGGAAATCGCGCCATCTATGTGCGACACCGAGAACTACATGCAACGTCATCGCTGCGGCGGGAAAGCACAGAAGGGAAAGTACAAGAGGAACACTTCTTACAATCATCTACAATAACTATGACAATTATTACGTACAGCATTATTACGTAATATAAAACTACTGTATACAATGTCATGTACAGCAGTACGTGCATTATACTGTAGCTGTACAAAAAACCCAGGAAAATATAAATTACGGTAGATTTTCCGTGTTATAGATTACGTCATCTCCATCATATGGCACCAAATACAAAAATGTTAAATACTGTAATAACAATAATACACTAATTATAGTGTGTGAAATTTTGAGTTTGGTTAATTGAAATAAACACTATATAGTATAAATAACAATAAACCCTATGTAATTTATATAATAATTCTTATTACAATGGAGTACTGCCAATATTGCACGTACACTAGCATTGGCGCAGTTCGCAATTTCCTATATGTAATATTTTAGTGAATTCAATACGCAATTTCACGAAATTTTTAGAGGAAATCCCGGCGACTACTACATTCGGTATACTGTATTTATTTCCATGTAACAAAAATTGTCAGTTTATACCGTGGCTTTCTTGCGGAAAAAATAATCGGTTCAATCATATTCTTAAAAATAACCAAATTTAAGGGCCTAAGCAAATTGTGAGTCACAATTTTAAAATATCAAAATATTTTCATTATTACCGGTGCTGCAATTTTTTTAATAAATTTTTTTTTAAAAGAATTATATTAAAAATACAGCAATTACGTCGAAAAGGACAAATTTCTTTTGATTTCTTAAAATAATTCTCTTAGTTTCTATTAAATTAAATACCCAAATAGCCTACCTGACACAATGTGCATGTAATTAACAAACTTCATAATTTTTTTCTTTCGTAATTGTGATCTTTTTTGTTTGAAACACGTAAAAGCACAGGGTCATTTTATAATAATACTGTAATTGTAAATTATAATTTGTTTGGTGATTAAAATTATCGAAATATCATTTAAAAACCACATTATTACTCTTACTAATTATTTCAAAATAATCTCTTATTAATTAAAACTGTTTACTTACGCGTAACATTTAACTTTATCCATTTATTAATATTGTTTGTTTGTTTTTTTATTCCATTACATTTTTCACTTCGAATTTCGCTCGATTAATTTTTTTTTTATTTAAAAAGCACCTAACTCGACTCTATTCCAAACATTATCTGCCCCGTAAATGTCACCTGCATATTATTGTTTTTATTATTACGGTATTAAGCTTTCGGTTATGTTTTAACTTCCCTTTCGATAAACACAAATTGACGTCATCGACCAACATTTCTAGGTTCTGCATCCAACATCCTCCCAAACACTTAAAAAGAAAAAGCTAAAAAAAAAATCAGCCTTATGAGTGGAGAGTGAGAGAGAGAGGGTGTGTGGGTGGTAGGAAGATGAAGTTAGTGTAAGAGGGGGGTCTGGCTGGCGATGCAAGAAGTGAGTTACCAAAATTAGAACTAACTGGCTGTAGCATTTCGAATTTTCGTCGAAGTAATCGTTTGCATTTGGAAGCGAAGCCATCTTATTTTGTACGAGACGCACCCAACGCTACATTATCCATTAATCCACTTTCTTAAATTGCCGGTGTTCATCACATTACTATTATGAAAGGCATTAAACGCTTCACCGTTTTCGACTTTAAACACGTAAGTCTGCTCTCATTTTATCTTGTAAGTATAATTGCGCATTTTAAGCTCAAAAGCGATGGAAAAGTTACGAAATACAATTTTAAAAAAAACTATAGAATTATTATTACGGTACCGGTACTTTTAAAAAAATTAATTACAAGTAGTAGATAAATATTTCTGTTAATTATAAGGTCGTTTACACAATTTCAAATTAGATTTCAATCTTATTTACTATCTAGCTAACAAAAAAAAACAAAACATTTCTATAAAAATGCCTTTCCTCGTTTATTATCATTGTTGATAAAAATCAATATTTTTTTATTGACAAACATAATTCTGAAAATTATTTTCAGGTAAAGTAGGTATTCGGAATTGCCTAAATTTTAACTCAATATTTAACCAAGGATTTTAACTTGTAAATTATTATAAATTATAAGAGAGTCTTAGATTTGCAAATGGCAGAAAAAAAAATTAGCAAAACTAAAAATTATTATAGCCTACCTCATATTATTTTCTCTTATGCACCTGCGCATTGTTATAAATTAGTTCAAGTTTTAAAAAAAATTTAAATCTGTTGATAATAATAATTATAATAATTATTAAATTTTAATCTTAGAAAAAACCTAATAAAGTACTAAAATATTTTTTACTCTCGTGCGTTATTACCCGCTTTTTCTATTTTTTTTTTTTTTTTTTAAATTCTCGTAAAAATAAAATTCGAATGTCAATGACAAACCCTTAACGGAAATATCAACGACAATCGTACATTCAACCGGAAATTCCTATCAGTCTCCATCACAAATTTAATAAGAAAACTAAATAATTTTTTAATTTCTCCGCATGGTAAAACGATCACGAGACAATACACTATTTCTTTAACTCTAAACTATTAACTTTCTTATTGTTATTACAGGATAGTTCCGAGGGTTCTAACCTATTCCTTCAACCCAACAAAACCGGATATTTGAACACTCTATCCGGACCGACATTCTTGAACAGAGAAAGATGGAAAAAGCGTTATTATGTTTTAGCCGGTTCCTATTTACATCGTTTCAAAAAATTGGTTTATTTTATTTTTTTATTACATTTTGTTCGTGCGCACTGCAGTATTCTAATAAATATTTGAATACTAGGACGACGCGATGAGCAACCGTCAAGCAGAGAAAAGGATATCGTTGGAACACTATGACATATGTCAACGTGACGACTCGGACACTTACAAAAGAGATTTCGTCTTCATAGTAGACGGCGCCATCGGAGATGTTCAGCAAGTACGTATACAAATCCCACAGTTAGCTATTGTAATCTAAAGTTCTACATATGAGAGTTTGATGCAACAGCGGCAAAATACAACTACATGTACTGTATTAAATATTGCGGCCCAATATTGCTTTCACGCGTTTACAATTACTAATCCTATTATTAGAGTTAAAGGAAATCAGTTGCCAATGGATTAGGAAAAGGTATGACGACCACCGCTGGCTCTAGACTCTTTGGCACTTTATCCTTCCCCCCCCCCCCCCCCCTTCCCCCCTTCCACCATTAATTATTTTTGCCACTCCAACGTAAGAGTTGAAAAAATTTGAATTAATTCAGTGCTCAATTAAACATTGAAAAGCATCAAATGAGCCTTATTATGGAATACAGTAAATGACAAAATAGTACAAATAAAAAGCGCCGAGCTAAGGTATCGGGAAATGGGTTTTCATGTCGCCTCTATGTTAGAACCGGGACTGATGACGATGTCTGTAATATAATGTAAACAAAATTTATGGCCTATGCTCATCTGCTTTTATGACGTCATACCGTTCCACCCATGAATATTTTGTTGAACTAGAATTCGTAAGTTTCATCCAATATTAATCTAAAAAGGTTTCATCAAATTTATTATTCCCATACTGTATTGTTACATGTAGGCCTACAGCTTTTAAAAATAAAACATTTGCATTAACATTTACATAAAACATTTTGCACTAAAACTCCGAAACGAAAGATTTTTTTCTTCCATGGTAAACCTATTCTATTACTTTCATTTATATGATTACAGTATATCGCTTGTTTACTGTACATGTACAGTATATCCCTTGTTTAACCGTTTCCGATTTTTTTTAAAAATACGACCCAAAGCTATTTCTAAAGCAAAAATAAACAACAGAAATTGCACAATACATGAATAATATTGTACTGTATTAATGCAATAGTAATATTTCGTTTTCTTTGTTTTTAATTTTCTATTTGCCAATTGTTCGTGCTTATTACTGTATTGAATAATAATTTTTTAATTAGCCAAGGTACGTGTTTGCCGCGGATAGTAAAGAAGATATGCAGGACTGGATGGGACATATAAGACAAGCCTTAGTGAAACTCCATCAAAACAAAATGGTGAAACCCAAACGCCCACCCCGAGCCAAAGCTATGTCTTCCTCGTCTACCATCTCGGATAGCAAAGTAAGTGCGAGCGATTAGACAATGAAATTGGATAGTTGTGCTTTGTTTAGTTGTTCCATTGTACAGCAGAGCCACGATGGTAGTAGTGTTGGTGGCGCTACCGGTAGTGGTAATGGAGAAGCTCACTTTCGTCTGTATAATCCCACCAAATTCAGAGTTAGGGGGCCTAAAGGCAGACGATTGCCACAGAAAAAGAACAGACTCAAAGTATGTTTCAATGTCCACATCATTTGGCTTTATGCTTGCATTCAATTATTGCATTTCTCAATTAAAATAAGCCGCTATTTTAATAAAAAAAACAAATCGAATGCTTCCAGGGTCTTCAATACGCTTTCAAATTCTTTAATGATGAAAACTGTCATCAATAGATCGATCGAACCTTTGCTTTGTGCAATCCTTTAAAAAATAATCTTCCTTCACTATGTTTATATAATTATGCGATCAATATTCCATGGGTTTTACGGTAGCTCATGACTGGTTGAATGCTTACCATTAATTTTAGTTCTAGTGATGAGAAATAGCAATGTTCCCGGGTTTTCATTGTAAATAACTGTAGTTACTTTACCAGTAGCTGAAGCTAAATAAATGATGTAATTGATTTAGGTACCGGAACAAAGTCAGGAGCTACCGTAAATTCCTTTGATTAAAAGGCCTATTTATTCTGTTCATGAAAACTCAGTGCTTGTTTCTATTTTAGGATGAAGGCGATAAATACCGTTCCAACAGCTTGTGTGAGTTTGAAATGAGCGACAGTAACGATGACAACGAAACGTAAATAAAATTTCACCTTTTTTTAATTAAAAATTTTTTTTTTTTTACCTTATTTTACTTTACTTTTAAAGCTATAAAATAACTAAAGAGCAGATGAAAGATCCAAAAAGCGACAAATTGAAAGCTAGCAGTTCGGATAATTTGGCCTATCGATACAGCACTAGTGACGATAGCATCGAAAGTGAGCTGGACAAAACGACAGAAAGCAAAGAAACGGAAATGGACGGTGGTAAATCGGATGTAAAAGTGAATGAGACGGCGGCGGATATCAAATTAAACATCGAAATACCTCAGCAACTTCCCTCAACCTCGACGAGTTCTCCTACCGGAACTAATAAAACTGGTCCTTTAATATTTGTCAGCGCTAAACTCCTCGAGATGAGCGCCTGTTTAGAGCGCATGAAGAAGCAGCTGCAAGAAGATTTAACCAATTGCGGCGTAAACCTGTCCATTCTCAAAAAGAAGTTGTGCGAATTTCCAGCCGACTACACGTTAGCCGAAACGGTGTTGGCTCAAGCCAAACTGGCCATAGTGGTAATGCTCATTCTTCTATTCATTTTCCTAGCCTTTTTCTTCCATAACCTTTACTGCAATATACCTAACGTCAAAGGATATTACTAACCCTCGCCTATACTACTATCTCGCATGAACTACCAATCATTTTCAACGTTTTTCATACATTATTTATTATTTTTAATGGTATAGGAAGTGACGTCAGCCGAAAATGACATGCAATCAATGAATAACCTCGTTACGAACATTCAAAAATCTCTAGGCCTGGTGCAAGATAGATGCGAAAATATGCTAAAAGACTTGTCCTCCGGTTAATTAATTAGTTGTAATAATTATAATAATAAAAATTCGATAAACGCTAACAGTGGTTTTTATGACGCAATTTTTTTCATTTTAAAGTTTTCATTTTTATAATTTCTACAACTGTAGGCTACTCTACTGCACTGTTAACAATGTGAATGCATACTGATGATGGGGGGAAAAAAAGTTTGCATATTACAACTGTACAGTACATTGGTACAGTAAATACAGTAGTGCTGTACGTGAAAGGGTGAGTATGAGCAACGCGTTGGTATGAGCAACTTCGGTGAGTGGGAAATAGGTTGTGTGCTTATTCGTTTTTGCCACCCTTTCGAGTCCCCACTCTTCTCTAAAACCGCTTGAGGAGAATGTTCACGGGAGGGGGGGGGGGGGGGGGGGGGCGTTCATTCACTGGTGGACATTCTTGCTCTCCAGTAGGGAGAGCCAAGGAGTAGTCCATTCATTATTACAGCACTTAATAATACTGTAATTAGATCATTTTCGATTATTCCATTTTTCGACAATATACTGTATTTTCAATGTCAAGACCACTTGAGATGTGAAGCTCAATAAAACAAGTCCAAATTCAATGTGATTGTTTCTGCAATTTGTTAATAAAGTTTAGTTGCAGTCACCTGGAATGGAAGAACAACCAACAATAATAAGGTAAAGACAGTTATGATAATTCATTGCAATTTTAATTGAAAAGTCGAACAGTTACTCAAAAGTAAAAGTGGCCCGTGAAGGCGTACGCCGGGGAGCCCTCCCTCCCAAATACACTCTTCCAGTGTGTTTGCACAATATTAATTCTGCTGCAGCTGCACCCACAACAAAATTTGTTACAGTGTACAGTATTAAGACTGTATAAACTAAATATGCATTCATAATTACTAGTATAAAGTGCAAGTTTTACTCACAGACGAGAAACGTAAATTAAAAGTCCGATACTGTACATATTAGAATAACTCGAAACTTGTGTAATATAATTACAGTATTATAGAAAAAGAAAATAAGCTAGAAGAAAATAGTAATACTGTATAATAAATGACATTTATTCGAAACATTATTGTCATTAAAGTTCTTTTATAAAATCTACTGTAAATTTCCTCTTAAAATCCTGATATTTAAATTGGTCAAAATGTACCAATACAATAATTGGCCAAAACAACATTTTAGTGACCATACGACGTACCGTAATTATTATCTGGCGGTTTGCGTGAGTCATAACTATAACCTTTCCATCTGCACACTGATTGTACTGTAATTATTATTAAAGCCATTATTTTTTAAACCAACCTTTAAGACCACATTAACTCGATATCGCATGATTAAAAATAATATTCTAATTTGTAATCTTCGGATCACATTTAAGTGATTCATTAACACAGTACGAGTTGTTATGTGGCACAGTAAAAAAAAAAGAAACAAAGTTTCTTCCGGGAATTTCCCCGTTAAAAAAAACTCGTTTGGGGTGGAGCTATTACGCAGAGAGCTGCCTCCCTTCATGACCTCACCATCATGTTTATCGGATACAAAACTTTCCTTTTACACATATTTTGTACTCGCACGTAATTTTAAGCTCCATAAGCGCCGCCCTAATACAGTGTTTGTAAAGCAGTTTCTATATGATGACGTACAAAAGACTTCAACTAATGCGCATTACCATCTTTTTAAATGATATTGGTGTCAAAGTACTGTACCATTTATTCATTTTTAAACTGTGAATCAGCGAATATCAGATGTGAATTGATCGTACAAAATGATAAGTGCTTTCTATAAAAATTCGCAATATTTTATAAATCGCCAGTGAAAATAATTTATCGCTAACTTGATGATACTCCAGCTGCACTTTATAAAAAAGGTAACTTTTTTTTTTATGATTATTAAAATAGAAAAGTGTCTTAACGAAAAAAAAAAACACGTTCTATCGATCAGTGTACAGTATATTTTCGTCAGTCGAGGAGCAACACCACCTATTTCAAAATCTTTTACGAGTTTTGAAATAGGTGTTGCTCCTCGATCGACGATTTGACCGCTACAAATAAATTAGTAAACCGTAAATAGTGAAACATAAGTGTCTTTAGAATTATTCCCAATGCTACCTCGACCCATTGTAATTAAAAGATTTAGCTAAAAAATAAATATACATGTAATTTAAAAAATAAAATATGCTATCGTAGATTCATCACCATAGATATTAACTTATATATTTTATCAGTCAGCTAGATGGCATCTGGTAAATGTATATTTTCACTAATATAGTACATACACAGTTTGTTTAATTTCATAACTAGTGCTACGAAAAAACATTTTCAATTAGTATTTCCGATAAGCAATTGTTAAAACCATTGCAAAGCTCCGTGAATTAATTATTCAAATGTGATATTGTACACGTAAGCTACTATAATATGTATACGCACGGTATACAAATTTAAAAAAAAAAATTTAAGAGTGACTCATATGCGTGATGTTAATAAATCTTAGTTTCAAAATCAAATCGTAACCATGCATTGAACAGAACATTTGAATTTCAAGGTTGAGTTCACCACTACAGTACCGGTACATGTATTTCCTTTTCTCCGAGAAGGCAAAACAGCGATACTTGATCTCCACTTAATTGTTTAATTTAGCATACGCAAAATAATAATAATAAAAATATAGATTTAATGCTCTTTTGTTTCACTAGTTATCTTCGAATGTGTTGGCCACCAAAATCTGAAAATGGCGAAAAACCGGCGAGTAGAGGTCAAAGAGTTATCCTATGTTTTAAAAGACGTGGCGAAATGCTCCGACCATGATTTCATCTTTTTTTTACAATCTCAAGAAGACGGGATTCCGAGACTTTTGAGCAGAATTAAACATGACAATCCCCAAAATTTTTCCTTGCTGGTTCAAGTGTTGGCCCGCTTATGCTCCGAGTGGACTTATAACACGTTCGAACTTAATTGCCTTCATCTCGTCGAAAGACTCGTGGTCAGATCGGAATTTCCTTATCAACTTGCCACCTATTTAGCCAAGACCAAGCACGAACTTAACCTTTTCCAACACATTGTCCATATCAGTAAAAGAGTGTTAAAACATTTCCCGAGTGAACATTCCCAACCTTTTCGAGCCATCGTCAACGCGGCTATCGAGTGTTTGCACACAGTAAAAAACTCCTCCGACTTGATAGCGGACCCCGAAGTAATAGAAAAGCTACAGGTGGCCTTATCAAATTGCTTAAAACTAAAGCTTTTACGGATATCAAGTTCAGGGAGTGGATTTACTCAGGCGGAGATTAAGAATATCAAATCACCCGTCAACAGCTTTCGTCATATTTCAGATACTATAACTCACGCAGATGTTCATCAAAAGGTAATTGCAATAGCTATACGGTTATATAATAATCATTACATGTAACAATGTCGTGAAATAATTGCACTTAAATACTTTTTAATTTATAGCTGTAATTGTATTCCTGTTTACTGTCAATCAATGTAACCATAACATTATTTTCCCAATCATTTGTTAAACGCAATACACATACTGTATTTTAAAAATGCTGTTGGGAGCGTTATGTTGCGTTATTTAATTAAAGGCAAATTTTAATTCACCGGA
>JAQGAZ010001758.1:0-24863 GCA_034692225.1 Polydesmus complanatus | reverse complement strand
TTTCGATATACGGCCTTTCGATATACGGCCTACTTTCCAGGAACCGATCTAGGCCGTATATCGAGGGATGGGTGTATACGAAAGTAAATAAAAAAAGTTACGCTTGAAGAACGTTAAAACTTAAATTATTAACGTAATATAAACAAAATATTCACTTAAATTTCAACAATGGAGCAAGAATATTATAATTTACAGCATAATCATTAAAGATTAATTTTTGTAAGAATTACATTAGAAACCGCAGACTTTGCTTAAAGTTATTATTTTACGGTTACTAGGAGACGACGAATATTGAAATTTCCTCGCTAAACTTTCTAATAAATTAAAACATTATTTTTCGCGACTAATCCGATTATGACGTCAGTTACCTACCTTGTTGTTAACTACATACATGTACTCTTTTACGTGCGTGTGTTTGTGCGAGACTGGATTCAAGACGATTTCTGATTCGACAATAAACAAATTTCGGTCACTAGGTGGCCATTCATCAAAATGTCATCCTTATTATTATTATTATTCTAAGTAGATTTAGTAACTAGCTTAGCAATATTCATTTAGCTTATCCCTTGTACTAGAATTAAAACGATTGGTCACTTCAATAGATGACTCGCACCGGTAAACGTGTAAATATGCGCTTATACGCAACACCTCGATAGCTATAATCTTTCCGTCCCACTACCTTTTCAAATTCTACTTTTCAAAATGTGAACAATAAAAATATTTTTGAAATGACACAAATCAAAAAAAAAAAAAAAAATCGTGTTGTTCTTTCAAAGAAATTCGGCACAACGAATACAACAACAACAGCCGCGCGCACACACATAAAAATGATAAAAATTCCCAATATTTACACTAACGAATTCTATTGTTAATTTCTTGTCTAGCAATTAGGTTGTAGTACATATAAGTGCTAATCGAGTTCATCTTAGTTAGAACTTCATTATCTCTTCTTTTAAAGCACTTTACTAGTTTTACCAACTTTTATTATTGCCCCCCTTTTTTTTTTTTATAAATAAAACCCCCACCAAAAAAAAAAAGAAAAGGGAAAAAAATAAATAAATAAAGTGTTAAAAAAGAGAAAATTTTATTGTTGTCTCGGATGATTGCAACAGTTAAAAATTTATTTTGAATAATAATCGACAGCAGTAAAATTCGAAGGTTAGCAGACGCCTTGCTTAACAATAAAGTTAACCATCACTTTAAAAGCGTTGTTTGTGCTTGAGCGCCATATTCACCTTCCATTCCTCCATCAATCCCCCCTCCCCTCCCCACAACCTTAGATTCCCCCTCACCCTTTATCCCACCTTTAAGAACGCCAACGAAAAATGAAAGAAAAATAGAAGAAGAAAAAAAAAAGGTTTCGGAATAACTGTAGAAAAGTAAGTGAAGGAGAGTGAAAAAGCCAAAGAAAAAAAAGGTCGTAAATTGTTGCTAATACTTTTTTTTAAAAACGGGGTGCAGCCGAAAGCTTTTTCTAAAATACAAAAACAGCAAGAGAAGAGTAAGTCATTTTCGGTGGAACACCCTCCCCCCCCCCCTTTACCAATCGTAAATCTTTCAATTCCCAACTTTTTACCTGTGCGTTTACTCGTGTTTTACGTTGGGTTTTGCGCATTTGCAAGCGGCTGAGCGTGTAAACCGGTAACAAGTAGCTAGCTGTCTCTCTCGCCTGTCTCACCTATTGTGAAATCCCTTACCCAATGCTGCCGACTCCACAAACATTTTCCAATACATTTTTTTCTTCTTCTCCTATTATCATCATCCCTCTCAAAAGACCTTTCCTAGTCATCTCAAAGCCTAATTTATTTGAAAATTGGGAAGAAGAAAAATAATGTCGACATCCTCCACTGATTTTCTGTCCCCTTGTACTTTCGCCGTTACGAACTTTAACCTTACGTTCGAGTGCCAAACTTGACTCGAACGAATTTCGAAACTTTTCTATAATCCTTTTTCCTCTATACCAACAATCGTTTAATTGCCTAAAAGAAAATGTTCAGAAAAGAACCGTTTGGAATTGATTCGACAAAAGTTCCAACACGTGATCATACGTCGAAAATAGACCACTGTATTCATGGTTTTATAGAAATTTGGAATAAAAACCAGCTTGGGTCTTTTAATAAAATCAAACCCCATTCACATTTTGCGAAATTCATGCAATAAATTATCATTATTGATTATTAAAGTAGTTCGTGTTGGAATCGCATTACTGCTCTACTGTTACAGTAATTTTTTTTTTATAAGACAAATTTTTAATGGTAAATGCAAATAAAATTAATTTAGCTACTAATATTAGATGCAAATCATTAATAACGGCTTAGCATTTCAATGTTTGTTTACTTTTCAATATTATTTACATAAATAGAAATTCAATGAGTGAACAGACGTCATAAAATTAATGCATGTTGTTTTTTTTAACTACCGTGGTAAAGGAAAATCATTAAATTTTCAATTCTATAAACGCAAACATATTTTAAAAGTTAAAAAAATTAAAACATTCCTAAAATTTTGATTGCTTTTAAAAAAATTTGCGTATATACGGTACGTCATTTTTAAAGCGTAATTTTTTTTTTTTTTTTTTTAAAAAAAAAAACGTTTTACGCAAATTTCTAACTTCAATTATGTTTAAAAGGCATACAATAAAAGCCGTGTTTCGTTTTTGGTCACGGTGATCAACGGAACGTGTGACCTAAATAATTAAAAAATGCCTCTATAAATGGGGGTTAGAAGTCATATTTTTGCGAGTTAAAACTTACAATGTTAAAAGTAACTTTTAAGTTTTAGACTTGAAAATTACAATGATGTATTAGGTGATCAAATAGGGAGAGAGATTTCTTTTAAGAATAAATTAAAATATGTCATGGTCAAACTTACAAGATCCTTATTAACAACGAAAAACTATTAATCAGCATATTTTTATTTTTCCCTACGCTCCTCAAATTTGCCTTTCAAAATCTTTTTTTTTGTTGTTGACCGAAAGTTATTCTTTTTAACGGTTTTATTTAAGACACACCTGGAAAAAAAATAAAATTATGCCGCATAAAGGTGAAACGGGTAAAGTCAATTATTTTTGTTGTGCATCAACTATTATTAGTACAACTAGACTGTAATATATTTTTTTGTTGTTGACATTGTTTATCACCACTTTTAAATCTAAAATCAAAAAATATGTTAAATCAGTATTTTAAAATGTGTTTTTTTTTTCTTCCATTTTATAAAAATGTGCATGCAAACAAAAAAAAAAAAATATATATATATATAAATTTGCTGCACGGATAAACAGTAAAGACGTTCGCATAATCGTGATTATAGTGTATTTAAATGATGAAAAACGAGATACGAGCGCAATAAGAAAAAGAAGAAAAAAAAGCGAGAGAAAGGGTGAAATAAACAGCAAGGTTACATCGGTTTTTTTTTTCTTCTTCTGAAGATTCCTACATCTTATTCATTGCGAGTAACTAACTATTACTGAAATTGAAAAGATGTTTTAAAATTACTTTCAAAAAAAGTTAAATAACAAAGATCGACGTTGTCATTTATCGTAATGAAAGATAAAAGTTTCTATTTTGCAGAGGAAAAAAAGTAACCTTTTTTTAAAAAAAAATCTTTTAAATTCTTAAATATCTATTATTATATTATAAATATTTCTCCAAAGTTTTAAAACTGACAACAAAGAAAAAGATTAAGCGAGCGAATAAAAAACCCAAATTAAATTTTGGCATTTACGTTTCAAAATTTTAGTTTTGCCATTATTTTTTAATCAGTACAGATTCACTATAGTACAATTTGAAAATTTCAAAAAACAAATAAACAAACTGAATTTTAATGGAATACCGGAATGGTAACCCGAAATTCAATTTCTTATGGGGTTTCAAGCAGTAGGCGAAACCGATTATCCGCACTTTGCGAGGTATACCTGTTAAGTACATGTACAGTA
Organism: Polydesmus complanatus; assembly: GCA_034692225.1. Lineage (NCBI taxonomy): Eukaryota > Metazoa > Arthropoda > Diplopoda > Polydesmida > Polydesmidae > Polydesmus > Polydesmus complanatus. Next base: position 20,929 of record JAQGAZ010001758.1, on the reverse strand, counting down.
CTTTTGTTTCATGGTCGCAATTTTGTTTAAATCTAAAAACAAACCGACAACAATACACGTATATCGAGAAAATAAATGGTGAACAATGTACCTGACGTAGCAATAAGGTCCCATGTGGTTTGAATTATAAAAGCGTTGTAATGCAACGTTTACTTTGTCGACATTGTAAAACTACAGAGCTTTCAATTAAAATCACAAACATTACATTTACTATCAATAACAAAAACCTATTTTATTACTACAGAACAAACAAACATGCGATTTGGGAGGGAGAAATCGCTTGTGCAAATACTAGCAGTAGCATTCACTAAGTAAACTACTCTTAACCACAAATAAAAACAAATCTATTTTCAAAAAAAAAAAAAAAATACGCCAGCGAAATTGCACTCGTTTAATAGAATGTCAGTTTTTGTTACTTGTCATAAAATACAAAAGAGGGTAAGTGCACTTTTAGAGACTTTTCAACCCCTTCAAAATAAGCGCAGTAGTGTTAGCAAACTTATTTAATTACTGTAAAGTAATTTTTGTTCAGTTTTATTGGTTTTTTCTTAATTTTTTTTCCACTCTTGCAAAACATTAAAAAAAAAAAAAAAAAAATCTCGTTATTTTTTGACCGTGTTAAACCGAAATCGTGCAAATTGTAGATTAACACGCGCAGTAAATAGCGCAAGAATTATTACGGTAATAAGAAAATAAATAACCGGCTAAACCTTAATCATTGTTAAGCCCAACCTATTAAAAAAAAAAAAAACAATTTCAAAACATCTAGTTGATAAAAAAAAAAAAAATACCGTAGTAAAGCAATAAAATTGTAACCTAATACACCAACTTTAATTAGGTTATTGATTTTTATTATCAAAATCAAAGGTTAAAAAATGATTTATTTCCCTATCCTCAAACTCTTTGGTAACTGTTTAATATTAAACCGCTAAATGAACGCTTATCATCAACGCAATTGCTGTAAAAATTTTTTATACCGGGTATATATAATTGACTTAAAGCACTAACGAGTATCACGAAAGTATTTTTTTATAGACCTAAAAAAAAAAAAGAGTTTTAACGCTTCTCGAGTACCGTAACTTGTTAAGTTTCATTAGTTGTGACATGTTAAATCACTTGTCCAAACCATTTAAAGAATTTTTTTTCTCCAAGTAAAAAAAAAAAAAAATTAACCTTAGTGTTTGATCTGTTCAATGTTGTTGCTAGTGTTTTTTTTTTTTTGCTGGCTGAATGTTTGATTGAACACGTCACCTGATCAACTTTCATTGTTCCTTATTGTTGTTCTGTTGTTGCAATCGTTTATCAAAACACGAATCCAATCAGTCTAGAAAGAGAGAGTGCGAGAAGAGGGATTGAAATTCTTTTTCTTCTTCGCCTATCCCTCCCCCCCATCATCTTCCCACCTCATCTCCCCCCACTCCCCCCTTTCTTTCTCTTTTCTCACTCTCATCCAGTGAGTGAGAAATATAATTGTTTGTCGTAAACTATACAATTACTCGCCTATACACAACCAACGAAATGATAGGGTGTTATAAAAATAAAAAAAAAACAACAACAACGAATGAAATGTCGGTACTGCATATGTGGATAAATACATATAAAAGACACTACGAAATGACCTCGGACGAACGATTAAACGTCGTAAATAACAGTAATAATAGATATAGCATTCGAAATAATTCATGTAACGTTACGGTTACGGTGCGATACTCTCTCGCTCTCTACAAAACAAAAATCTCGAGAGAGAGAGAATTAAAAAAAAAAAAATTTTAAGTTTAAAATATTTTTTGGATGAGATTTCTTTCCAAGCGGACAATCTTACGTTTTAATCGGGAGAAAGAGAAAAGAAAAAAAAAAACACTCGAAAACAATACTAAAAAAGATCAGATTTCGTTTTACAAGATTTTATCCGCAAAAGTTACTTTAAGAATGGCGAAACAAACAAATAAATAAAGCTTTTAGATTATTCCTGACAGCGAAGAGATGATGCGAACAGGATTAAAAAACGCTTTGAACTTTTTCGTAAAGAATAAAAAAAAATAAAAAAAACACCAAAAATTTATTTTAAAGAAAAAAAAAAAAAGAAGAAAACCGAATAAAACAACAAAAAACGTTGAAATATTTATCAACGAGTTTTTGTCAAATTGATTCATTTCCCCAATTTCATTACAATCTCTCCCTGCGTCAAAACAAATGATTCTTTTTTTCTTCTTCTTCTTTCCGCACTTCGACTTTTAAATTAACAAAAATCCTCGAAGCAATTTACTAGAGAGAGAGAGAGTCGGAAAGACTTGTCTTTTTTTTTTTATTTATTTCGGGGTTCATGAGAGATCGAGCAAACAGCATTTTCGTTTGAGGCGGAAGTGGGAGTCGCGAGTCAAGGATAATATTTGAGCGTGCGCATTTTTGCATCCAAATCGCAGTCAATTGAAATGCACGTGTTTAGTTGGGGAACCACGAGTAATGTTATAGCATTCCCCCCTCCCTCCCTCTTCCTAGTCGCTTAGTCTGCCAAAAAAAAAAAAGTTAATATCATGTCCACAATTTTCTGCACCATCTAAAATCCCCGATATTTTCATTTCGCTTATTTGCATTCGAGCAAAATAACAACGAAAATGTTAAAGCCCCACAAAATAGATAATCAAAAAATAAACAGCCTAATTTAAAATCTACATTGTTTCCTCCCGCTAAACCCTTTTTTTTTCTTCTTCTTCAACGCTAAATCTTAAAAATAATATGGTCGCCCAAAAGACATTTTTTTTTTTCTAATCCATTTTTATTAATGTACTTGGATAAAAGAAAGAATTGTAAATGTCAACTCCGAAAAGAATATATTTATTTTCAGAGCGAGAACACGACGTCTCTATTAATTTTGATTAAATTAAAAATTAAGTAGGGGCTTAAGACGAGAACACTGTTGAACATTGTCCAAAGAAAACGTTTCTAAAGCCCACACAAAGCTGAGTAAAAATGTCGTCAAAAAGATTTATGTTTTCTTCCCCCCATCGAGTATTATTATTGCGCAGACAAAATTGAAAACACGAGTGTTATAACAGAAAATCGCTCGCTACAATATTTCATTTCCGCTACAAACTTTTCGAGTACATGTCGTACGTATTAAACAAAGTTAAAGCAGAAGAAGAAAAAAGAAATACCTCTCTAACAATAATTTTTTTTTATGGTCAGCATTAGCCTAGTTCAAAAAGAAGAGGGAGAAAAAAATGCTTACCAGACGACATCAGACTACCAAAAAAAAAAGCGATTTTGCTTTGAGTAGAAACAAAAATATAATAGAAATAAGTCTGCGATATTAAGGACTAAAAAAAAAACCTTAAACCAAAATAAAAACCAATCTAATAGAAATTAATTAATAAATTACTAACCAACAAAAGAAATAAAAAATAAATTTGATAAAGATAGTCCTACATGTAATTACAATCGGTACAGTCATACATCCTCATTCTATTAAAAACTTTTTACCTTCAATTTATCTTTTCGAAGAAAGAGCTGGAAAAAAAAGCGCATCCTTGATAAAAATCGGCGTCCTACCGTATTTGAACAATTTTATAGCTTTTAAAAAAATTATGTTCCGCTTAATGTCTCCATTTCCTAGAACTTAAAAAAAAAAAATAATAATAAAAAAAGTGAGAACTACCGGTACCTGAAATAGCTTCATTCTCAACGATTTTAGAAAATTATGTTAAATCAATCGAGCGCAACCGGTTTTCAAATTTTAAGTTTTAAAACATTTCCAACAACCTCTTTTTTTTTTTAAAAAAAAAAAAATAATAATAATATTATAAAAAGAAACGGAAATAATATTCATTTTCCAATCCACCCCATAAGTAAGTAAGCCTATAATAATAAATTATTTAAAAAATGTTCAAAAAGTCAAAATCGTGCCGCTACGTTGAAAACCTTGCCCTACCACTTAAAATCTAATATGAAATAAATAAATTATTACAAATGAAAAGAACAACAAAAAAAAAAAAAAAAAAAAAAAAACTCCTTCACTCACGTAAAAGTAAAAAAATTTTTTTTTTGCTAATTAATATAATAATGATGAGAAATTAAAGTTGATTTCCTTTTCAACGATCCTTCTCTTCAACCCTGAGAAAGAAAGGAGCTGACAGACGTTTGAAATTTAACTGATTGGACTTTCTCCTAACCCCCTCCATTCATTCACCATCATCACGATCCAAACAACGATGTAACGTTTCGAAAAAGAAAATGTGTATTTTTAGAATCATTTTCGTTAAGGGCCTCTCCACTTGTTTTTCTCATTAAATTTAGCTGTTACCATACGTTACCACTTGATCGATACCAAACTCGACGTGTGCTGCAACAAAAAGAGAGAAAGATAGGGCGCGAGAGGAAAAGGGGGGGAGTGAGTGAAAGAGAAAAAAACGTGGATAGAAATCGATGACGACGTAAAAGTTACGTTTCGTTATACCACCACCGGTACAGTACTCTAGTAGTAATGGAAGGAGAGAACGCCCAAAAAATGTTAGCGCGTACGGCTTACGTGTAGTGGTAGTACCGGGAGTAGTAACGCTGTAGTTTGAATTACGATAACACAGCGAGGAGAATGAGAGTGTGAGAGAAAACAAAAATTTGCTTGCTACAGTATTATTTTTTTTTTGTTTGATAAAAGCCAGCCGCTGTTCTTGCTTTTCTTCAGTTCTTTCAAAACAAAAAAAAATGAAATGAGAGAACAAGAGAGATGATAAATGTCGTCCTTTCTCACGCTTTGTGTGTCCACCAACGTATTTCTAGTTGATTTAAGAGCGGTGGATGAAGTTAGAAATACTGTACATGTAATAATAATAATATATATACTGTATATATAAAAAAAAGATAGCACTTGATCGTATATACCCAACCTTACTCATTTTAGATCCCGGGCCTCCCCTTTTAATTTAAAAATAATAAAGAGTAATGTCAAATATTAAAAAAAGTAAATTGAAATTTTATAACACGAACTGTACACGGCGAAAAAAGAGTTGGTAAATAAAAAGTAAAAGTGAAAACAAGTTTGGGTACACGGTTATAACGAATAAATTTGAGCTTATACAGGGTGTTCGTAAAAAAAAAAAAAAACGTACCCAACTATTGTAAATATTAATTTAAATATTTTAATGGCAAATATAAAAACTAAATTTTAATGACTTTTTTTTATACATTAAATTTAATTGTTACCAAACTAAATTAATATTAAATCCTTTTAATAATTTAAATATTTTAATGGCAAATATAAAAACTTTATTTTAATGACTTTTTTTTTTAATATACATTAAATTTAATTGTTTTATTTTGTGCTCAAAATATCATCCTTCGGCCTCAACAACCACTTGCCATGCGCTCCTTCGTTGGCGCACTTCTTCAATATCTCAAGATTTAATTTAGGCAGACTTAGAAATATGGGGTGTGATGCAAGAAAAGGTTTTAAAAACTAAAGACCAAAAGACACGGAAGTATGCAAGAGGCACTGACAATTTCGATTAAGCTGAATTCAGATAAGCGCATAGTGATTTGAGTTTTTGCTGCGAGTGTTGAGGCCGAAAAAGAATATTTTTAAACATAAAATAGAACAATTAAATTTTTAAAAGCGGTTTTTCCCATGGGCCATTTAAAGATTTAGATTCTTAAATAGGTAATAAATACTAATTCAGTTGAGTAAAGCTTTTTTTAACGAACACCACGCAAATTAAACTCCATTTACAGTATAATATTCGACTCTCCGGTTTCACTGAAGATTTTAGTACGGAACTACACACAATTTTTGTGTTCGGAAAATGAAAAGATAATACCGCCGAGAAACCACTGCATTCGATTAAGCTAAACAAAAAAAAATATTGCAATTATTCTTCGAAAAAAATAAGTGCTAAATTTGGAAAATAATACTGCACGGTAATATGTGTACAGTATAATAATTAATATTTTTTCTTTTTATAATAATTCTTAATATTTTTTTTTTATGAGCATGTAGGCTACACTCTTGTTTAACCGGTCGTCTACCTTAACCAACCAACCTTTCGATCCCCAACAGGAAGGATAAAAAACATAATTAAAATAGAGATTTAAAAATAATTTTACGAATGCAAAATTAAATTCATTTTGAAATGAAAGGTAATTGTTTTGGTAAATAAAACTATACAAAATTGAAATGTATAAACTCCAATTAAAAGTAATTGAATTTTCAAACTTCCGGTAAATAAATCAATTAAATTTTTGGAGAAAATTAACTGTTTATAAAATTTTATTAAAAAAAAAAAAAAAAATCAGGAGAAATAAAAATCTAAAAATTTTGAACAGCAAAAAAAGCGCTTCTTCGTTAAAATCGTGAATTTTAAATGTAAAAGCAAATAAATAAATTTTTAGAAAATAAATCGACATTTTTTGAGATTAGGAATCCAAGCTTTTAGTTTTTAGTGAAAAAGGTAGCCTATAAAATTTATTTAAAAAAATACAAAATTTCTGGGGGAAAAAAGTTTCAATGACAGTTTCAAAAGTTACAACTTTTGAAGCCCGTCCGCGCCTCCTCAATGACAACATTGGGATATTTGTATTTCGTGTGTGAGAAAACAAATTTTCTCATCGTTGGATCAATATTTGTATTTCAAGCTCTCGTAATCGCGCATAGATAAAATTATCAAATATTAAATTGAAAAGTTTGAAGTAAAAAAAAAAAATATTATAGTTAACGCGATGGAATTAATGCCGAAAGCGAGCGGTGCTTGAAACGCGGACGAATGACTTCTCCTATCAAGATGAAGAGTACTAGTACATGTACTTTCCATGATGTTGTGTGCATTGTCGTTTCTCTTGCGATTTCCCCCCCCTATTGATGACTTAACTGGTGTTTCGAGTGTCATTCAACAAATTGCGAGCGATAAAACTGGAGTGAGATGACCCTAATATCGCGAAAATAACGTTACTAAACCGTGCGATAAAATTCTATCTATCGCGCGACTGTATTCATCATCGCAGCGACCACGTTTTATCACTTGGGAATTAATTTGAAAATTAGAAAAGCTAACCGAATTTTTATGCTATAATGAATATCAAATAAATTAATTCTACGCGTGATTGGAGAGGAAAGCAATAACAAACTTTTTTTTTTTTTTTTTACAAAATTTTAATTGCTTTTTCTACATTCATTTCCAACAAACTAAACTCAAAAAACTACATGTACGCCATTTATGACATGCAAAATTCCTAATTTGTAAATAAAAACTCCAGTACTTTACAGTATTATACAAATACTGTTCTGCATGTACTAGATATAACATTTTAAAACTATTTTATGGCCGAAGTTTTAACATAGCTAACCAAACATTACCTAACCAGTGTGAACTACCTTCACATTTAAGCAAATACATGTACCTAACATCGGCTAGAAACTAGCTGTATTTGCCCCTAGTTTGTACTTGAGAGTTTGCGGTTAAACCTTTTTGCCCAGATTTCTTACGCTTATGACGTCATTAGAACTGCATAATACTTATAAGAAAGTTGTGTATGGAAAAAATTGTATTGTATTTTTTAATAAAAATTCTTACATTTAACGTCATTACAGTCATATAAATTATACCGTCATAAGAATTCAAATGTTTACGCCATAATTTAAGCATAAGAACAAGCAAAAAAAAAAAAAGCTTAACCGCAAACTTGCAATGATTAAAACCACAAAATACCACTTGAAATTTTATTACGTTATCGATACGTTGCACTTCCTATTTCGTCAAAACCAATGAACAATTGTATCAGTTTCATGCCCTTAAAATAATAAATTGCAATTTTAACTAATATTTACTTTTGAACATGTACCTATGTATTTTGTTATTAACATTAAACGCCTAAATTTCATAACGGTAAAACGCCTTAAATTATCTATATTTTGTAATATATATATATTTTTAGTATCGAATTCTGCATGCCAATCATTTATTTATTTTTTTTACTTTTTTAGTTGCAAAATATTTTTGAAATCAAGGTACTGCACCGTACTTTTGCATCCAAAATAAAGTCATAAAATACAACCGGCATGAGTAACTAAGATGAATATCATTTTGACGTGCTATACACATACTATTACAATTTCGAATTTTTCCAACAAAAAAAAAAAAAAAAAGCAGATAAAATAATAATAAAAAAAAAAAGTAAATAACGACATACGAACGTGAGTACGGATATTATCAGTTAATACTTAATAATTGCCAAGCCTAGTACTAAATCGTGAGTAACTTCAACCAAACAAAACAAAAAAAATATGAAAACAATCGTAAAAAAAAATAAAGGTTAAGCTTATGACATATTTAAGCGATGACTAACAATGATAAATACAAAAAAATTTATCTATGTGAACATCATGTTGAGTAATATTTGCGAATTGTTAACGGATCTAATACCCAAAAACTTGAACGGTTGATTCGCTTCATCTTTTTGCAACATGTTGCTCTGACGTTGATAGAAAACATCAACATTACCTTACTCCCCCCCTCCCCCCCCCCAAAAAAAAAAAAAAAGAAGATAAAAAGTGGATGTCAAAAGACATGTAAGCGAGTCGTCATGACAACCCGCGCGATACGCTATCACTCAGTATTCCCCGAACTAATTCGATAACCGAAATCGATTACGAAAAAAAAAAAAATAATAATATATATAAAAAAAAAATGCACGCACTTTCATCATCACCGATCAAATCAACTCGCCGATTGTTTATTCTCCTTGGTAAATATTATCATCTTAAGTTTCATCATCTCCATCTATCTACGTTCATTTCAGTCGGCACGCTCCATCATTACAAGTTTCATATTTCATTTCAAACGTACACTTTCGTTCCATCTACGCACTCTTTTTATTTGTTCTTTTAAAGACGGAAGGAAAGGTTTGGGATCTAGAGTGGGATCCATTTTCCCTAATTACCTTTTACGTTCGTTTATCAGCGTATACTCGACGATGACGTCATATCGCACCCGTAACGAACACACCCAAAACTGTTTGTTGTCAAGTGAGAGAGCATCATAAAAGCGCGCTCGCCCCCGACGCCAACAATAATAATAATTAACACCCGATATCGAGGAAAAATCATAACCGTAAAACGAAAAATAATTAGTTGGGACTTTAATGTCTACGAACCGTCTGTGTCATTATTATACTGCAATTTTAAAAATACAAGTAGTTGCTACAATCAGCAACTCATTATTTGCGCGGCATTGTAAAACTTTACAATATGCTACTAATCGGTGCTCGAATCGGGAAAAAGCGAAATAAACCGGAACGCAAACGCATCGAAGTTTACACTACCGATAGTATTAACCGGAACCCCCCCTTTGGAAGAATTTGTTTAACATTCGTTCCGGTTCATTTTCGCGCAATGTAATTAGCTTACATTTAGAAAAAGAGCTCAAAGAAAAAGAAGAAGAAAAAAAAAAGTTTTGTAGAATTTTTTAAAATATTTCAATAATAGATTGAAAATTCGTTAAAACTGGTTTTCATTTCGAACGGAAGATCGACTTGAAAGGGATCAATTAACCTCATTCAGGCGTTCATAAATAGCGAATATTATTCATAAAGTTATAGTTTCGAATATGGTAAGGTATTTTATTACTAAAATCCATATTGGTTATTAATAATTCAAAGAAAACAAAAACATTTTAAAAATAATTAATCAATAATATTATTAGCGATTACCATAAATGGTCAGAAGAAATGTATAATTCAGGCGTTAGAAACAAAAGCCAGCTGACGTTAATTTTATATTACAGTACCTACTCTTATTGTATTTTCATTACAAAATTTACAAGTCAAGTAATGACCCGTTTACTATTGCATCCAACGCCTCCTCCGATGATTACAACAACAACAAAAAAAAAACTAACAAATGGCTTAATTAAAAACTTCAAAAAAAGAAAAAATTCTTTTTATTCAGCGCATTTGAAAAGCATGAAAAACATTTTTCATAAACACCGACGTAATTACATTGTATACGCGCATTTCAAAAATGTTTAACAATACTCCCTCATATTTTGCTTTCCACCCCGTGATCTCGTTTTACACTAATCGCGTATGTAATTAATCCAAGTTGTGGCTACTAACAAGAGATTAAAAGAAGAAGTCGAGGCTTGCACGTCACTCATCATTACTTTTAAACTCGTTAAAAGTTTTCGAACTTTTACTAGAAAATCTCGTTCGAGAAATCCCTTTGTGGCCATCAAAACTTTAAATGAAATACAGCGTGTAACTAAATCTAGACTTGAAAATGAGGTGGCATTCAAATACTGTACATGCACGGGTAGAAGAAGAGTAGAAGTAGGAGTAAACTACATGTAGGGTAAGCGAGGCGACCACCTGTACCGCTACAGGCCATTTTTGTTTCATTAATTCAGTAATGTAATTATAAAAGTAACTTTCCCAGCAAATTCTTTATCCGTGTAAAAGGAAATCGATAATCATATAAATAATCTTCAAAAAAAGTATGCTACAATTCCCAGACTTTTGCTATTCGTTGAATTTCAAAAAAAAGAATGCGTTTAACTAATGGCTCATTTCCTTTAAATTAATAATAATAAGAAATACTGTACACGATTCAGCTTTATCGATGTCTTAGAATTAAAGTAAGTTATAAAAATACAATGATTTCAATACTAAACAATTTCTTTTTTAATATAATTATTATATCCAAAAGCATAATTCTATTGAATTTTAGTTTTGCCATCGATTTCTCAAAAGTTTCGCTTTCATTCAATTTTACAATACTGTACATGCTCATATTAAATTGTGTATATGTACGTCGTTTGCTCTAAATAGTTTAGTATCCCCCTCTTATCTATTAAAATATCATCGCAGGAAGTGCCGCGTAAGAAATCGAGTTGCACTTAGGACTATATTGACCCCAACATTTTCTCGTACCGAAATCTAACAAGAAAATGTAAAGGAGAAATAATCGCTACGAAAGCTTCGGAATTTCAAATTCTACGTTATATACAGAACATGTATACGATTTCCAAACTTACTAAAATCTATTCCTTTTTTTTTTTTTTTTGTAATTCGGAATTACAAAAAATATAGAGGCAGCTGATGTTACAAATAATAATTATTGTTAAGCTGACGTCCGAACTAATTGCCACCGGAAGCAATCCACATAATCGGCTAACAGTTAAAAAAACATCAGCTGCACAACTGATTTTAAGTAGAGCATTTACTTACAGCATTCTGTCATTAAAATCACGTGTTTAGCGGCTCTTCCTTTTTTTTACAGTAAATAAATATAGTATATAATAATATACATTGAGTATCATTCTGCAAATATTTACGCATTTCAAATGATGTCGCTTAAGATAACAAGACAAAATAAACTTGTTACCGAATAGCCATTTTATTCTGTACATGTATATGAAAATTTCGTTGCCACTACCGTAGTACAGGGTGGATCATCTAGTTTTCACTGATCTCATTTGGTCAAACAATAAATTATTAAATCTTTGTAAGTTGTAGCTATACATTATATAAATAAAAAAAAAAAGATCAAACTGACTAATTATACCATTTTAAAAAGTATTTGTGCGCAAGCGCAAACTTTTTTTAAAACTAGTTTTAATTTCGATCTTGTTTTAAAAAGTGATTTTAATAAATTTTGATTAAAAAATTTAAATATCCTTTAATAGAAATCCTATTTGTTGCTACCAAACCTTTAAATGAAAATCAATCGCTTAATCTAAATTTAGAAATGCAATGGCAACGAAAGATTAGGTACATACATACAGTACGACATATTTTTGTTAGAAACTTGATCCTGCATTTCAAACCATGAAATGCAAAACAAAACAAAAAAAAAACTTTTATCACATTTCCCCCTTTTTTTTCATAAAAATAAGAATTCCTTCATTTCTCAGCTACAACGTGAGTTACAGCAGCAGGAAAGAAATTCAGCCATTCGTAAATCGACTTGTGTCGCCCGGTAACAATCATATTACTGCGTGATTTATATCATCTCTTCATACAGTAAGCTACATGTTTTGTTTTATTTATACTTTTTGACGTTTCAAAATACTCGCCATCATCTACAAACATTAAAATATCAAAAAAGTATTTTTGCTCGTAAAGCATATTTTTGCAGATGCGCTTAAACACGCGCATAGAAAGAGAGCGAGAGAAGGGAAAAGAAAAGTGGTCGCAGGTGTTGGACACCAAAGGCTCCTAAAGCAGTGCATTACCGAACACAAATGAGGGATAAGCCCACCGCCACAATAAGTGTCCTAAGTGACCGTCATCCATAAAAAGGATTAAAAAAGAAGAAGAAAAAAAAAAAAAAAAAGAGCTAAAACTGGGATTCTACACCGTCAAATTACCTCATGATGTATTTAACTTGAGTCCATATAATTAGTTTTTTAAAAAAAAAAAAATAATAAATACGGTAAAAAAAAAAAAATGATGAACGTGATTTCACCGCATCTTGTCCCTAATCAACTTTTAATATCCTTTTAAAAAAAAACATCAATCTCAAAATTTACAATCAATCAAAAATTTACATTTGAAAAGTAGTATTTTTCCAGCAATTTTCGTAAAAAAAAAAAAATTTACCTGTCAATCTTCAAAGCGAAAAATAATTTGAATAGATTAATAAATGAATGTTTGTCTAATTATTTCCCCACTGTCTCTCGCCTGTAAATTATTTTTTTTTATGCCGAAACGGTCATTCAAAAAACATGCTGTAAACACGTTTCCCCCCTCTCTCTCCCCGCCATATTTTTCCACTTCACTTTTTAAAACCGCCCATTTCTTATTTATACAATACGGTACTCCTAATTCCACCGCACTAAAGAATTAACACATTACACACTGCGCATTATTTATTAACCATACATACGCTGCTGCTCACCCACCTAACCAACCCAACTCTCTTTCTCCCCCCCCCCCCCCCCCCCCTTCAAAACTTCAAGTTCCGACATTTTTAAGAGCGCAAAACTAGCTTTTTCCACATAAAAACATCAATTTTTCTCCCTCTTATTCTTTTATATATACACTTTTTTTTTTTTTTTTTTAAAGAATAGAAAAAAAATATATAAATGTTGAAAAGAGAAGAAAGAAACGCCAAGCGAGTACTTGAAATTACAAATGGCCGCAGCAGAAGCAGCCCAACAAGTCCTCGAAAAACAGACATTAAAAAGTGTGCATTGTGTGCGCGATGATGGTCGAGAAAAATATATATACAGGTATACATAATATACGGCGTTCATGGTGCTGCACAACCCCCATACACACAAAACTTGAAGAGGTAACCAAGAAAGAACAGAGAGAGAGAGAGGGTCTGTACAAAAGTCCGCGCTCCATTAATTTCACCCAGGCAACATAAAACACGAGATTGAGGATAGAATCTGACAAATTTTATACCGTATACAAAAAAAAAAAAAAAAAAAAAAAAACATAAAAAAAATGATTTTAAATAATAATAATAAAATTTTTTTTTATTAGTCGTCGCATAAAAATCCCGCGTTATTACATTAGCCAGTGATGTCAGCTGATCTCATCATACGGATCGATGATGTAGGTAAAAAAAAACCAACCTTCTCTCTCTCCACGGCCGTCACTCGTTCATTTTCCGCGTTCAAAAAAAAAAAAAAATTCATAATCAAATCATAATTAGCGTTCGTTTCAATTATGAATTCTAGCGAGAAACGATAATAATTGGCATAACTTTCGCATCGACCCTTGTAAAAACGTAAAAATATACAGGTTTTTTCTTTCTTTCTTTCTACAGGTCACACACGTACATATGGAAAAAAAGAGAGAGAGCTCTCCATTGTTAAAATCCCATAGACATGTACGTGCATTTTATTTCCATGCTAGTAGACAATCTCACCTTCTGCCAGTCAGTGCACATAATAGTTAAAAGTGGAAAACCTCTTCACCGAATTGAAGAAAGAGTGAGCGAGCGAGCGAGAGAGAAAAATACTCATTTATACATACGTATACAAACACACACACACACATATACAGGTAAAACACATTTTATAAAAGAACAGAGAGAAAGAAAAAAAAATCAAAATACAAGGAGGTGAAGAGTGGTTTGTGTGAGGTGGAGAGAGGTTTTTGGTAGAGGAACCAGTTTCTTCTTCTTCGTTTTTTTTTTTTTTTTGACAATTGCGCTTACCTATTTCCTTCTTCTTATTCTATCTAACCAACGCGTTGGGCTAAAGGTAGGAGAGTATTTTCGATGAGAAGAAGGAGGGGATTTTTCATGGCCGACAACATTAAATGTTGCTTTTACATTTGGAAAAGAGAAATTCGCCAGCGAAAAAAGGAAAAAGAGAGGAGGCGATGGGAATGAAAAATACGGAGTGAGTGAGTAGTGGGAGGAGAGTGAGAGAAAAGGTGAGGTGAAAAATAATAATATAAGAGATATAGGAAAGAGTGGAAGAGAGAGAGAGAGAGGGGGTTAGGTCACACCGTACACAACAACGTTTTTCCATATACATCACCGCTTCGTATATACAGGGTGTTTAACACGTTCGCCAACCTGATTCTGCTTGTGGAAGCCATATTTTATTTGATGAATTTCTTATTCACTCAGCCGATCACTCTTTTCAATTTTTCAAGAGGCTCTCTCTCTTTCCCCACCTCCTCTCTCATTGCTTTCTATTCAATACTTTCCCTAAAAATTTTATCATCCCTCCCCTCATCTTTCACTCCCCCCCCCCTTAAAAAGCCCCCACAGACAAGCAGGAAAAAAATCCCACCCTTCTCGTTTTGATCGATATTTTTATTAATTAAATACGACGAATAATAGTACGGGATCTCGAAGAATGTTTTTTTTTCTTAAGAATTATTATTACGGTATTTTTTTTCGGCATCTTCAAACTTTTGTTTAAAAGATGAATCATCTCGAATAATTTGTACGAATGTTTTTTTTTTTTTTTTTCCCGAAAAATAGGTGACGTCATCTTACCCTTGGAAATAACTTCCTTTTAATTTAAAAAGAAAAATGATTAGACGTCAGGTGAGAAAAAGAAGAAAAACATTTTTTTTTTTTCGTTGTTGTTGTTGAATGTTTGACTCCGAAATTCTTACATTTAACCTCTCTACCTCATTTTATATATATATTTTTTAATACAGGTACTCGTTTGTTTTTTTTTTTTTTTACTTTTTCCTTTCGGTACGTTTTTTGTTTAGAAAAATGCTTTTAAGTATTACTTATTGAATTTATTATTGTTATACAGTACTTACAATTTTATTCGTTTTTATTAACAAACGTTAATAAAGTAAAAAAAAAAAAAAAACAGCATCCGCCGCCTTACGAAAAAATGTTGTTTTTATTGAGCGGGGGAGAAGGAAAAAAATAAAAAGAGAAGTACGGTATTTACATAATTTTTCTGTCTGAATCCCCGAAATTTTTTCTTAAAAAAAAAGTAATAAGAAAACTTTTCCTTTTTTTTTTTTTTTTTGAAGAAAAAAATAATAATAATAATAAAATCAAGAAAATCTTGTTTTTCGATTTTTTTTTTTGGGTAAAGAAACCGGAATTTCACTTTGAAAAACGAGCGCTCCGCTTCTTCTATATTATACTGTACACAATATCATTTGTTTCACTTCTTTTTCCTCAAACGTTTCGTTTTATTTATTTGATGGTTTAATGGAGAATCTCACTCTATTTAATAACTTTTAACTAGAATTCCCTCTCTTTTTTTTTCTTCTCTTTCCTATAAGACTTTCTAAAAATACAAATTTATATGCAGTATTATAAATTTATTTTTTTAAAAAAAAAGTTGCATTGCCTGAATCATCCGACTTCAAGATATTTATTTCTTTCGTTATTAAAAAAAATATATATTATATTATAATATAGAAAACTTGAAGTTTCCGCATTTATATTTTTATAAAAAAATAAATAAAATAGCATCTCGTAAATTCGCACGTTATATACCTTAATTGATTAGTTATACATCTTCGTGACTAATCAGCAACCACATTAATATTCTCAACGCTCATTTACGCGATTGAACCGATACCAGAAAAATCAAAATATTACCACCTGAAATTTTACTAAATTGATTTTAAATACACACACATAAAAAATAAAATAAAAAAATTAACTATGAAAATAAAAGTTTCACCCTGTAAAAAAAAAAGTGAGTGAGAGATTACGTTGAATAACTTACATGGGGTTTGACGAATTCCAATAAATGTCTGGTAATTTGGCGCAGGTAACGTTCAGTGGCAACGATTCCAGGAAAGTAAAAAAAAGTAATAAGAGGAACCACGGCATAATCATCTCGGAGATACTGCTGAGGAACCACCGAAAAATAAATCCAACAAAAATGTCGTCGAGTTTTAGGTTCAACATACGTCCGTTTTTAAGCGACGACACTTCCGATCGTTTCCCGCCTCCACGTTTTCGCATCCATTTTTTTTTTTTTTCTCGTTTGTTTATTAAATATAAATTAAATAATTCAAAAATCTTACTTATTGCACCGGACAAGCTTCGTGCATAGAAAAAAATGAAAAGAGGGGGAGAAGTTGCAATGGCAGCCGCGCCTGTTGTTCACGCGGCAGCCATTACTAGTGCTTAGCTGAATGTTTTCTCTCCGTCCGCAGCCAGCCAGCTCCGTTTGCTTGGGGGTTTTTTTTCTCCTTCCCTTTCGCGCGAAATCGCCACTAACGACAAGAATTTTCCGAATATATATCCAAAGAGTTTTTCTTACGATTTCACCTTTATGGTGAGACGAGATAAAGTCTCGAAGCCATAAGTAAAAAGTTGCCCCCCCTCGACACACTCAGCTACATATTCCGATTAAATAAGCTTTGAATAAACAATGACGCTCCAGCGCTATCCTCGCGAGTGCGCGACTCAGGTAGATCTCCTTCTCCTCTCTCCAATTCGCAGCTTCTCGCTTCAGGAACAGATGGGAGGGATGGAAAGAGAGAGATACTACCAACGCGAGACAATATATCCACTGGATTAAATTTCCCTGGTTGTCTCACTATTATAGCTGCGGAGTACTATGTCCGCCGGATATTTTTTCTTGCATTCTTTTTTTTTTAACGTTCTTTTGAATTAAAATTATTTTATTCGGCATTTTGAGTTATTTTATTCCACATTTGATTTAATTAAATTTATGTTTACCGTAATTAAATATTTATTTAAATTGAATGATAAAATGATATTTGGCGATATTATCTCTGTTTATACTGTATTTATTTTTTTTTATGTCAACTTTGTACTTTGACAAGAGGTCGATTTTTGATTATCGGAATATAAAATCAATATTTAATAAATATTCAAAAAAATACAATTGCCATGAAAATTGCTTTCTACTCTTTTTCATTTATTCTTAAATAAAATATTGATTAAAATAATATGTCTGTGATGTTGGTTGCTGCGTTTAAAATATGAGGGAAAATATGCCACAAACAGAGCGAGAACATTTATCATGTTGCCCCCTGGGCAATTTTATACCTCAACACACACATGTCAAGCAAAGAAATAATGTAGATAATTGAAGAAAATTAATAAAATCTAGTTTATTTTAATTTTAAATAACAAAAATAAAAAATAAATAAAAATATTGTTGAACAAATCAATTTTTCGTAATTTAATTTGCAATACTGTAGTCTACATGTCTATGGTGAATAGATCTATACATGTAGAACGAAAGTTTGGTTAAATTCATCTTTTAATTTAATTACCGGTATTAAAATTTACTATAGCATACATTTTGAAAATGACCACAAAATAAATATTTACATTTTGCAACGGAAATAAATTGCGTTGTATAGTATTTCAATAAAAATGTGTCATCGATTTTATTTTTAAAATTTAAAGTAACTCAACAGCTCCATGGCAATTTATTTCCAACACATTAAATATGTAAATATACGGCGGCGGCGGCGGAATTAGCCTACATAAAGGCTATTAAGTTAATAAAAAAAAATATATAAAACCAAAATTTAATAATATGTTATACGAAATACGGTAAATTTATTCTTTTCATATTATAGCCAACATCACTATTTTTGAAAAAAAAATTCCTAGTTTCATTTTTGACGATAAACTTTATTTATATTTTTTTATTACCGTAAAGAAATGTACGCATTCATTCTAAAATTGAATAAAATAAATATTGAATAATATTTATTGTCAATAAAACAGAAATAAATAAATTTAACTAAGTAACTACCGATACTCTCATATATTATACTGTAAGTTTAATAGAAAATCAAGTACAGTAATTAAATATATATGTATATATTTTAGATTTATTTTGTACGTGCAAATCAATACTGTACAGAAATAAAACAAAAACCAAAAAAATATTAACGATAATAAAAATTTATTAATTCAACCATTATTAGTATAAATATAAACTAATGTATTTAAAATAACGAAAAATAAATATTTAATTCAATTAGATTAACTTTTTCTTTCGGAGATTCAAAATTGAGTCAGCAATAATTCGAGCGGTTTGACGTTGGTAACCGCCGCTGGTTAACATTACAATTGGAACAGCATTTTGAGAAGCCATTTGAAAAACGATTTCATCCCGCTTAATTATACCCTACAACCCAGAATTACTTTCGATGTTAACAATCGCCTAATAATGTTAAATAATACTGTTCTTACTTCGGGAGAAATGTTTAATAATCCTAAAGGATCTCCAACTAAAACGTCGGTACCAGCATTATACACAATCAAATCAGGGTGAAATTCTCCTAAACTCAAATCGAGATGCCTGAAAAGAAAAAAAACAATATCTTTTTGTTAGTACAGTATACAATAACGGTAATTATCATTTCTATAAAATTTTTGAATCAAAAAACAAAATACTTTCAAATAATAACCGACTCACAATGCAACTTTACTTAAGTACTCTTTATCCTCTGTTCGATGATTTAATTCAACTTTTGTCCGTATGGCTTCTAAAATAATAATAATAATGTTATAAATCATACAGTATTTAAAAGTTTAAAAAAATCAAGGTATAATCTAGGTATAATCGGGCTATTAATCAATATAAAAAAGTGATTCGTTAATAAAGTAAATTTGTTTACAAGTAAAGTTATTGATCATACCGCTCAATTATAATAACATTGATAATAATTATTATTTCTAACATTATTTTGACTTACCGGTACAAAAAGAAATTTAAAGTATTAACAAATCACTTTTAAATATTGACTTGGACTTTGAGTTTTGCCTCTGCCTTGACTAATAATAGTGAATACCATTAAAGGATATCAATACAGTATACAGTAATCGTTTTTTTTTTACTTTTAGCATACTCATCTCGTGGATAAATCGATTTATTGTAAACGTCCATGATGAATACTCGTTCGTCATTCATAAAATCTCGTTCGTGTCCATTTCCCTGAGAACCATTTTAATACAATAACTAAAATAATTACGGTACCGTACATACTTATATCAATATATTTTTTTAAAAAAAATTAGTACTTGATGAGCGTCCAAATCAACTATTAAAACTTTGGCAATTCCTTCCAATTTTTCAAAAGCGAAGCGGATGCATAAAGTAATATCCGCATAAGCGCAGAATCCTCCTCCACGATCACCTGAACAATGATGAAAACCTCCTCCAATATTAATAGCCCATTTGCGCTCTAATGCTAATTTTCCCGCCTTCAATGAAAATTTTAACTAAAATATAAATACAGTATATCAATAGCATGATGTATTCAATATTTTTACCAGTATAGTACCACCCGTTTGATAGCGAAATGGTTGCAAAACGTATTTTTGAACAAAATAGTTGGGTAAAAGAGCTATTAATGGAACTTCAGTTATTCTAGCAACAGTAGCGCTCCACTGAATAACATTAAAAAAAAAATGTAATCAAATTTTAGTTGAATCAATAAATAAAATACTTTTAAACTGTTTATATATCGTTTGGAATGAACAGACAGCAACCCCTGTTCATTAATTTCCATAGGTTCAACTACTCCTTCTTTTAACATGTCAGCATCTAAACATAATTAATTATGTACACAATAATATTAAAACACGTCAATTGCATAGAAAACAATATTAATAAAATACGCAGCAACCTTTTAAAAAAGTGTAAACTCGGCCCCATTTGGAAGAATCGAATGGATGTAGTTTTTCCAATCCTAAAAATTTTATATTATACTTTGGTGAATAAATTATTGGCTGCTGACCAGTTGATGTGCTTGAATAGATACTTTCCGCGCTTCAGATAAAAAAAAAATGACTAATAATTAATAAACGTTACAAAAATGCATACCAAAACCTGCTTACTTAATTTGATCCATGTATTTGCCTGTTATCATTCATTAAATGATCATTTTCCAAGATTGAATTATTCCCATCCAGTGCATATCCCTGCATAGATTTCATTACCAAAATACTCTTATTTAATTTTTTTTTAAAAAACTGCTACTAACCATTACCATAATGATTTAACAAAATAATTAAAATTTGACACTTCCATTCAAAATGCTGATCGAAACGTTTAAATACTCCGATAGAGGGCGCTACCATATGGAATTATAATAAAAGCCAGAGCGCCTTGACTACAGCGGCCCACGACCGCCATGTAAAAACTCCTTTGATCTTGATCGGTTGTGATTCTTAATCTGTTTTGCTGGTCTAGTGCATATGCATAAATTTTATTATTGCAAGCAAAGATAGTTAGCCTTATCAGCAAAATAATGCGCTCTGCAGCTAAAAATTTGTGTTGGCTCTAGGTCAAAAGCGTAAAAAGCGTTTTTCTAATGACCCTCGCGGTTAAGTCTAAAGCAATTTGACATGGCTGTAGTGGGCCGCTGTACATGACTGGTAACGCCATCACCGCAGAATGACATGACCTTGAAGTATTGAAAGGTCTATTCGTTGGTGTGCATAACTTGTGGTAGACTTGTTTTTTTTGAAAAATGCGTTCGTTGGTGTGCATGCATG
>JAQGAZ010001757.1:0-24872 GCA_034692225.1 Polydesmus complanatus | reverse complement strand
TTTATAATTATTTATTTTTTTTTCAGTTTTCTGCTTAAAAAACATGCATTGCCAATACTTTTTTTACCCACTGTATAAAACAGAAAGATTCGGAATGACATTTTCTGTAGCTCGAAAAGATAGAAAAATGACTTACCAATGCCATATTTTTTATTCGTTCCTGTTGCCGTCCACATTGTTCACGGTTTTTTTTTTTTTATTCTTCTTCTTCCTTTTATTATTAAATTTTTCTTTCTTCTTTATTAAATCCCACACTAAAAGCAATTGAAAGCTTTCATCAAGGACAAAACCATCGATTTTATGTTCACTTCCTGTTAAAAATGATTTTCAAAAAAAAAAACTTAACGTTTTTCCTTTCTGTTCGGGAGATTCGTTCACCCCTCGTCACACTGATGCCGTCGATCACACGCCTACTCCGGCGTCCCTTTTACCACCCAACGCAGTACTCAAACAAACACAATGACATTTTTTCGCTCTCTACTGTATGTATATACCTTTGATTTCCCGATTATTAAATTCTCTCTCATCGAGGGATTCCGTTTTCACGTATTCCTTCGCACGTTGACGTATCTTTTTCGGTGTTGGCATCTACTCGCGTTTTCCCGCATCTTTTCGCTGACACTGACCGATTCCCGAATAATGTTTGCATTGTGGAATCTTTCATGACTGTCTTACACGTTAATAGTTGATATCCATTCGATTAAATGTGGTTGAAAATGAAACTCTAGATTATTATTTTTTTTTTTTATCTCATATCGTACAAGAACAGCTTTGCGACAACACCAGAAATAACAACACGTCCATCGAACGACAACAACAATTTGACGAGTGCGGAGCGAAAGATTAATTTATCGCCCGCTAGAGGCGCTATCTTCTATGACGAATTGGGATTGGGGATTTTTGTTATTTTTTTTTGTGAAGAAAACGATCGTTTTGAACTATTTTTAACAACATTAAAATTTGCAAAATAAATAAATTAGGTTTAATAGAGCGACTGTGTATAAGATCTGCCCAACAGCCTATTAATTCGAATGAAAAAAGGCAAAATTATTAATACATGTAAGTGTCAATTTAATGCAAATTTAAAAGTACAGATGACGCGGTTTTGGTGACACCTAGTGAGCAGATTGGAAAACAAATATATAAACAAAATAATGCAACAAAATTCAAATGTTCATACAGGGTAATATTAATACAGTACATACAGTACAGTAGAAGTGCACACCAACTATTCGAACACATACAGCTGTTTACTCTTAAATTTTTATTTAAAAACAACATTTTTTCTTTAGGTATTAATAAATTATTATTTGTAGTTATTAATGATTGAATTTTCAATGTGAAAGAAAAAAAGTGCATTTAATTGATGAGGCCCAGATTAGGGCTCGCATGAAAATGGAAAAACTAGTTTTTTCCGTAAAAAAAATTAATTTCTCTATTTTATCAGGAAGTGGCTCAAAAAAATAGATGCAACTAAACGATTTGGCAGAAGCATTTTTGTAGAATCTGGTACTGTAAAAGCTTAAACCAAACCTGAAATTGAATAATTTATTCAAAAAAAACAAATAATCGATAAAAAATTGATTATTTCCACTTGAATTTGGAAGCCCGATTGAAATTTTTTAATAAAAATCTCTATCATTACAGTAAATTTTCATTTGATTGAACAAATTACGGTAATACGGTAAATGAAAAAAGAACTCAAACTACTGTATTAAAATTCAAATTTTTTTCAAAATAAATATAAATTGAAGCTTATAGTAGGCTAATTTAAACTTTACTAGCAATTTACTTGTACCGGAAATCCCTCCCCTGAACGTCTTAAATTGGAAAAAAGTGGCCATTCAGCTTCCATCATCGAAACTCTTTTTGGAAGGCTGACCTGACCTACAACAAAACCCGTTCATACTTTTTCATATTATACACGTCCATATTGTTCTCTTCCTTCTGCAAATAATATTTATCTATTGCACATCTCGCTTATTTTCAAATTTTATACCTTATTTTTTATTATAATCTTTTTTCGCCGAAAAAGACTTGTTCTTGTTGAAGAAATCCGGTCGTGACATCTATTACCATTTTGGATTCAAGTTGCGAACAAGAAATCAACTCATTTCTTCACTGTTCTCATTTGAAAAATACAACTTAGGAAAGATTTTTTTTTCTTTACCTGAAAAATGTTTAAAAAGTTTCGATCATTTATTTAATACTCGAAATATTTTGTTTTTTACCCCCCATTGATTGAATTCGAATCTAAGTGGAACTTCAAGTTGGGACTTCAAACAACAAAATAAAACGTAAGTTTAAATAAATTTAAATTAAAAATAATAATCAATAGTTTTAAGAAAATAACAGTTCCAAAAACTTCAAAATGAAAATTGTACATTTAAAAAAAATAAAAAAAAAAAAAAAAAAAGAAAGAAATTTCCAATTTTGCTTTTTAACAATGTACGAGTAATTTCAATTTCTCCATAATACCTAATAAATAATTAACAATTCGCGCTTCAAGTTTTTTGTTTTCAAGAAACAGCATTCCAATAAACTTGCATTATATTTTTGATAAGCATTTTCATTAATATAATATTATAATTCCAAGCCTATCACATCATTTACTAGAAAAACATTATAAATATAAGTTTAAATTTAGAAAATAATAATAATCGTTAGTACCGGGTACGTTAGTTGAATTTAAATTATTTGGTAATAGGTACTGCATAATGTATGATTATATTTTTTTACCATTTGCAAGATTATTACTATCAGATAAAATGCATAATGTAATTAGAAAACAAACGTAAATTATGGCCGCCTTATTACAATATAGTTGTCGTTTATAGAATAATTATTCTAAATAAACATATAGCCTACAGTAGGTCTATGACTATATGTTAATTCAATAAATTCAAATACTGTACTCTTACAAATGCAAATCATTTTTTTTTAAAAAAACAATTGATATTAATTTATGAAATAATATAATTAACCTAGTAAAAATATATTAAAACCAAAACAATTAATAAAGCACTAAAAATAAATTTTATTTTAAATTATAAAAAATATAATTACTGTATTACAATAATCCTGATAAAATCAAAAAAAGCAAATAATATACTCGTAAATTGTAAATTAAAATTTTAAACCGAAGTAAATTTAATAGTACAGTAATTTTTTAGATAAGATTTATTTTGCTTTTTATTTTACTGGAGTTATTATTTACTAAACGTGCTTCAATTTCGATATAAAAGCTATATCAACAAAATGATGAAAAGCACTTATAATAAACAATTTTATTAAGCAAAATTTAATTTTATCAAAATACTAAAACCGATCTAATTACTAAAAATAATAATATAAATGAAGACACACAATTTATTCACCTCACCGCTTCACCACAAAAACCTTCCCTCTAAAATAATTATAAATAATAAAAGTTAGTCAGTTGTAGGTTACAAACCGTAAAAAGTAATTTTCAGCAAAATTAACGGCCATAGCAATTTTAAACGAAAATCAGTAGTGGAAAACGACCAAAAATCATTAAACCGGAAACGATTTTCTAACGGATAAAATAATAAGTTTCTTCAAAATAATACAATGATGATACTAAAACAAAATGTCCGTTGACTATAACCTTTGCTTAAAACTCTTAATAAACAATAATAATAATATTCATCCTTCTTTTTTTTTTATTAAAATAAAAAAAAAGCTTAAATTAACCTTCAAACTCATGTTATTTTTAATAGTTTTTTAAAAGTTGTTTTTAACTTTTTAATTAGATTTATGAGTAATAAAAAAAAACGGTAGGCAGGTAGTAAATGCCATAATGTACCCACATTCGATTCTTCAGGTGCCTTGAACATAAATAGGCAGGTCAGAGGTCAGGGTTCATTTAAAACGGGTCATGAATTGGAATGGTTTTCGCTGTTTAATATTATAAGGATGAGAGAAAATTGCAAACGCCAACGTCCAAATTTTTTCCACTTATTTTTTTGTTATCAACACTTCGATTTGATTTCAAACAATAGAGAAAATAAGTTCGCGGCTATTGGCACAGCCTTGGCACACATCTCAGGTCAACTTTTATCATGCCCGAATTCACAATCAGATTTAATCCGAACAAATCCCAAACACACAATCAAAAAAAAAAAAAAAATTATTATGAACGACATTACCAATAGAGACTTACGATGTTTCCTTACGATGTTTACTTAGAGAGTTACGATGTTTCCTTAAATACATATTTTTTTATCCCACGCAAATTTTTCCCAGATTTTCTCATGCAATTCCCAGGTATCAAAACAAACAACTACTAGCAACAGCCACTTTCATTTTAAGGAAGTAATTAATTACCAGATTTTAATATTGTTACAGGAAAATGTTGGTGACTCGAATGATTCTAATATGTTTGGTACTTGTGACGGCAACGCATGCTCAAAGAAGAAAAGTGGTAAGGGTTTTAATCAATTTTAATTTCGGGACAGCAGAAAACTTCTAAAAGTCAAACTTTCCTTTATAAAAAAATCTAATACCGGTATATTTTCGCCGAAAAAAAAAAAATCTTGTTCCTAATCTTGTCCTTAATCCTGCCACCGATATTACGGTAAGTTATATACAAATTAAGTTTGCCTTTAAATTATTTTTAAATTCGAGGTATTATACTGTTAGCTTCTGTCAATCGTAATGAATAAGCATAATATTTCTCATCCTCCCATTCTAAACCCCCAATATTTTGTTCTTCAATGACAATTGCTTTAAAAAATGAATAAAACATGCATAACCTTTAAAAATATTAACTAGAACACCTAATATGAAAAGAACAAAAATTACAAAGTAAACGCGTCTACGGTTAAATACTTTTAGTACAATTATTATTAAATTAATTATAAAAAAAATGTAAGCTTATTGTTCAACTTAATCTCCGCTATAATTATTATTAACACCACTTCCATTAAATCTAAAAATATTTTACATTATTATACAGTCATCTCAATTCATTACGCGTAGCCTACATAACTTTATATCGAATTAACTAAAAGTCAAATAATCAGGGAAATAATAATTGTTTGCTTGCGCGTTTATACTGATTGAATTGAATTGATGCAATAGCAATTAGTATAAAATTGTCTTGCATTATGTTGATCTTTATAATAATCATAATAATTTGTTTTTAATTTAATCATCATTAATAATAAAAAATAACAATATTGGTAAAACAGTAATAATTATTGCAGCCTAGTGATTATCCGTTTCTCTCTCACATCCCTAAAACTTCTTTCGATTGTAAGAAGCATTCGGTTGGATACTTCGCAGACACTGACCCAACCACCAAATGTCAGGTACAGTAAGACCCGCGTTCAATTCAAAACAAAAAAAATTAACAAAAAGAAACTTTTTATTAATTTTTTTTATAGGTATATCATATGTGCGACATGAAAGGCAATAAATTCAGTTACCTGTGTCCAAATGGAACGCTGTTCCATCAACAGCTTCTTATCTGCGCCCATTGGTACCAAGTGAACTGTACCAAAGCCTTGCAATTGTACGAAGTAAACAAGTTGATGTTTCCTTACGAACGCTTTAAACCGGATCCCACCGATCGACTACATAAGCACGAGACACCAGCGTTTCAACCTGCCAATGTGTTGGCTGTGGAAGAAAGTTCAACATTTGAAAGTAGTCGTCAAATCACCAGACGTCCGTTTCCGCCTTTTCAACAGTTTCGCCAATTTCCTCGCGAAATTTTAAAATCCGAATTGCAAACGCAGCAGACAAATATCGTAGAAATTGTAGTTAATAAATTTCAGCCTCAAAGCACAACAGAAATGTTTTCAAGCACAGAATTATTTTCCACAACTATTCCGGAAGATGAAGCAGTCACAGATGAGACCACAGTTGATCCTTCCCTTCTCAATTCTACACCTTGGTGGTCTCAGTTCGATCCTCACAGTCTGCCAGCGGCTCCGATCTTGAAACCGAAACCCATTAACCAATCCACCACACCTAATACCAAACCATTAGAAATTAACCAAGAAAATAAACAAAATTCTAAAATTATTTTAAAATCACAAGATTTTACATTAAAATTTCCAAAATTAGGAGATTCGAATTTGTTGATTGATTTAACCGTTAATGAGAAATGTCCTCTTTGTCATCCACATTTTATTCAAGATGGTCACTGCTCTCCTTGTGTTGTCATCCGGCGATAATCTTAATAAAAAAACCTCAACAATCAAATAGAATTAAATAAATTACCAAATAATTAAAATACGAAGAGCTATGTAAAATAAACTTTTTCTGTCTTTTTGAGTTTTATAAATAAATTTGTTTTAAGTGATTGCAAACATTTTATATACTCGTACTAAGCCTAAGGTAGAAATAGAAGCCACACATTTCAAAATAATTATTTAAATAAGAATATTAGTAACGAAATTACTTGAAATTAAATGAGTAATAATGAACAAAACATGCAATTTTCATAAATTGTTACTTACTGCAACCTTTAAAATTATTATTATGGTACAGTATATTAAAAATATAGCAATTACTAAATTTTTAAAAAACAAGTGCAAAACAAAAAACGAGTGCAAACCAAAACACAAAAAAAATAATAAGTCTTTAAAAAAGAAGTAAAAAATATTTTAATACAAATTAGACACAAATTAAAATAAACAACAAAATAAAAAATATTGCGAAAACGTTTTAAAATGTCTTTGGTCAAATATTGACTAGATTTCTTTTTAGCATAAAAAACAATGTTTGGGCCACATATTCAGTTCTGAGATTATATCACTTTCCTAATAATGCCAGCTTATATTGAAAATTAACCCATCTTCTCATGACCAAAATAAATCTCTAGTATGATAAATAATATTATAAACAGAAACATTTTAATTTTTTATTTTAAAAAATAAACTAAAACATTATGACTGAAAATGGCGGTTTAAAATTTAAATGTGTTGCGATTTTATTGCTTTTTTTAAATTGCTTTTAGAAATAAATTGCACATGTAAACCTATAAAATAAGAATTTTTTTTAAGGAAAGCCTTATTATATTTTTTTAAAATTTTGGACTAACATAAGCTTAATCTTATTTCTGACTTTTTTTAAGAAAAAAATCTAATTCGGAATTTCATAAAGGTTTCTAAATATAAATCTAATAGATTAAAAATTTGTATAAAATAATTTTAATTATAAACACTAACATATTTTATGCCTAAAATCTATTCTATATTTTTCAAGTAATAAAACTGAACATGTTCAACAACAGTACTGTATTAAAATAGTACAAATATCAATATTTGACTGACTCAGAATTTCGCAGTGCTTAATGAAAATTATCATTCTACATGTATCTGATTTAGAATACACTGTATTAAAAATAAAAAAAACATATAGTATACACAAAACCAAAAACTTAAATATAAAGAACAAACAAAGCCGACGGTATATTACAAAACGTAATACCAAAACCGATTATTGGTCCTCTTTTTTTTTTTTCAATTTTTTTACAGACTGACACTTTGATGAAGATGCATTGTAGCCAAATATTCAACCTCATCCTCGCTAATAATTAATTCCATCCTCTTCTATCTTCTATAAATTATACATTAAAAGTTCATTTTAATGTCGAAGTTCTTAATTTTACTTATCGAACATCAATCCAAGTGTTAAGTTATCACCGCTGCCATCTATAATGGCTTAAACATACAAGATCTATAAGCAAGTTTACCTTGAGAGCTGTTCTCCAACTCCATTTCCAGCACATTGAAGTCATCCACCAAAGTTTCATCCATACTAAACACTGGCGGAGGAGGAAGCGGTTGAGCCGGCGGAGAATAAGTAGGAAGAGGTGGAGGTTGACTTGGAGGAGGATAAATTGGAGGTGATAGAGGACTGTTTATATTTAATAAATAGTTAACTTTGAGATAAGAAGAATTGATTTGAGTTTGAAGATCGGATTCAGAAAAAGTAACACATTCCGAATGAGACAAGTAAGGAGATTGTTGGCTGGGTGTTGTTGGCGAAACCATAGAACTACACATTTGAGAAATTCCATCATTCAAGCGCGACGTACTGCACGAAAAATTACAATTACTATTTATCATCGTTAAGCTATTACTTTGAATAAAACACTGGTTATTCGTATATATATTTCCATTGGGTATGAAATAATTATTTAAGGAGGATTGAATTGGCGGTCTGTGATACGACGACAGTTGCATATTATTTGAAACATAATTTGATAGACGGTCAATATAATTTGGAGGATATCTTGGTTGTTCAATGATATTTGAAATATGGGAATTTTCATGGCGTAAATTAACATTTTGCTCTCCAGAAATAATGGATTGTTGGAGAGGAATGTTAATTGGTTGCGAATGATTGAGATTAGACAGTTGGTCACTAATATTTCGTCGTTGCAAAACATAATGTTTCCCACCTGTATTATGTAGATAACGTTTTTGATCATTAGGCACTTGAGATTCATTTCTTATGAAATTGTTTCCCGAAATAAAAGAATTAGAACACTGTTTCAGAGTTACACTTTTCTGCTCTTGAGTGCCGTTAGTCCTTGCAGAAGAATCGTTCCTTTGTATTTTACCATTTATTAAGTTTTCACTCACAGTGCCTGCTGTAGAAGAAATATCGAACGGTTGTGTTGTGTTCGTCACCGGGAGATTTTTAGAGAGCGCGGTGGAGTGATGAAAATTTTTATTTATTAAGTTTGATTTGCCAATGGAAAGTGGAACTTGATTTTTAAAAATAGTTTTTTGATCTAATGAAGTTATTGCACTCTTTGAATGCCTTAACTTTTTAGAGTTTTTAGAATAGTCTAAATCGTTGTCTATGGTTATTGTTTCACTTGGCCCCATCCGAGACTTTTGGGATTGTCTTGGTATTTGAATTCCAGCTTCTCTCACTTTCTTTCTGGGATTGGTTTGAATATGCCTCAAATTATTTAAATTATCTAGATTGCCTCCAACAGTCAAGTCGAGGGCGCCAATCGATTCTTCTTTCCTACTCAAGTCGAGGGCCTCAATCGATTCTTCTTTCCTGCTCAAATCTAAAAGTTTTATTTGAGTCTGAACGGCACCAGTTCGTTCAATTATCGTTTCCTTCGTAGAAATATTATCATTTAAATTTATAGGTTGGAGAAACTGCAACTTTTTTTGAGGAGATTTAATTTTCAAATTTGGATGTTCTCCATTTGAGTTTTCAACTACTGAATTTTGACCATTAGCTGAAACGTTAAACACCCTCAAAAATTCCCTGGTTTTATCTTCCTGGGAAAAGAAACTGCCTAGGTATTCAAACGATTCTGAAACTTGGAAACTAGATTGATTGCCCAAAGTCGGTAATACATTCGAAGAAATCTAAAAAAAAAAAATGTATAAACTTCTAGTAATTTCAAATAAAAATTACATACAACCACTAAAAAAATTAAACATATAATTGTAATATTATACTTACGATTGTTTCAACAGGTGAGCGATTCTTATCCAAAAAAGTTTCTTCATTTAAAGTTGAAACTTTATTTTGGTCGACATGATTGTTCAAAGATAGATGTGGTAGTTCAATGGAATCAATTATCTTCGTTTTTGACGACGACTGCCCCAGTTTCCGTTTTCTACTTGATACCTTACCACCGTTTTTAACCTGTTTAGTTCTTTTAACTAAAGTCGAATGTGTCCCATTTTTTAAAATCCATTTATCGTTAATTTTTAAAAATGAAATTTTTAAGGCAGTGCTTTTCTGGCTTTCCGTTGAAAGTTTCCTCCAGTTTCCTCTTGAATAATGTTCACAATCAATGGTCTTTGAATTCGGAGCTGAAGTCAACATTATCATTTCAAAGTTATCATTTTCAGGATCAGATGACTGACAAGCCAAATGCAGTGGTTGAATTTCTTGATGTGCAGCTTCTTTCAATAATACATCATCAATAAGTTTACTAACTAACTCTTTGATCGAGATATCTTCTGCCGTTACATTTTCAACGAGATCATCCTTAAAGATGAATGAAGCAGAAAGCAATTCCTCCACTGATATGAAGAAAGTAGGTATAAAAAACCAAAATAAAAATATGTATTCTTCGCTAAATGATCGGCATGCATATTATCATCAATCAAATAAAAAAGATGCAAGATTGATAAAAATTGCGCCATTTCAGCATAGCCAATAACACTCGACCAACAAGCAATTTAAAAGTTAAACTGTACATTCTAGCAAATAACACAATTACCTGTATTTGTTGATAATTCAGTATTTAAAGCAGAAACTTCGCACCTTACAGGAGTAGCATCAATGTCATTCACACTATCTTCATCTAAAAATAAAGTAAATTAAGAATTAAAAAAAAAAAATTAAACTACATGTGCTGAACATAGAAAAAAATACTAACCATCACTAGACAAGTACAAACGAAAATCATCGTTCATCACTTCTTCAACCGTTTCCACTACATAGAATTATTAACAATGATAAAAACAAAAACAAAAAATACAGTAATTAATATGTACCAAGTCTTAGCTCTGGAGATGCTGCATTATATGCAGTAGAAGCATTTCCAAATACATCTATCTTTTCAGGCTGCAAACCTATTCAAGTAGAAAATATTCAATACTAAAATACTACTCTTAAATAAAAATAAATATTTACCTAGCAATGACTGTGGAGACATTGCAAGATTTTCATCAATACTAAGAGCAGGAACATTTTCTTTTTCATTCATCTTCTTAATCTTCGATTCTAACAAGGTTAAAAATAATTAACTTAAAAATTAATAAAAAGTTACAACTACAAAAAATAAAATTTTAACACTTCAAAATTTATAAAAAAAAATATTGACCTGGTATTTTGTAGACATTGTTGAAAGACATCGCAAGATTTTCATCTATAGTAACAGAAGGAATATTTCCTTTTTCATTCATATTCTCAATCTTCGGTTCTAGAATGTTAACAATAGTTGACTTAAAATTAATAAAAAGTTATAACTAAAAAAAATAAGTGCCACACTTTTCAAAATTTATAAAAAAAAATATTGACCCGTTATTTTGTAAACATTGTTGGGAAATTTCTCAAGATTTTTATCCATACAAACAGCAGAAACATTTTTTTTGTCATTCATCTTCTTAATCTTCGATTCTAGAAAGTTAAAAATAGTTAAACTTAAAATAAAAATTATCAAAAAGTTATAACTACCGTGCAAGAAATAAAAATGTAACACTTTTCAAAATTTATAAAAAATATTAACCTGCTATTTTGTTGTCATTGTTGGAAGACATCACCAGATTTTCATCCATACTAACAACTGGAACATTTTCTTTTTTATTTATCTTCTTAATCTTCGATTCTAGAATGTTAAAAATAGTTAAAACTTAAAATTAATAAAAATTTATCAAAAAGTTATAACTTTAAGAAATAGGTGGACTTTCCAAAATTTATAAAAAAAAAAAAATATTGACCTGGAATTTTGTAGACATTGTTGGGAGACGAAACTTTAAATTCTAATAAACAAAAATATTACGGTTAAAAGTTCTAAAACTTCAAAAACTTAAATTCACTTACTCCAATTCCGCAAATCATTGAACCTATCCTTTGAGCTGGAAGGCTTTTTAAACAATATAAAGCAATGTAAATTACTTTCAGGACAAAAAACATTTTTTCCACGTTCGATGGCTAAAGTTAAAATTTAAAAAACATAAAAATTTGCTTGTAAAATGACTTATGATAAAAAAAATACCCATATTAACGGTAAACTTGCAGGAAGGGAGTATTATCACCATAACTTGGTCAGAGATTGTTTGAGTTGCAACATCCGAATTCTTTTTCATCATCGCCATAAACTCCTTGAAAACTTTTTCATCAGAGCCAATCATTTTGAAATAATCTAATTCCATTGCCGCCGTTGCCTTAATGTTTCCCTCAGGAAAATTTGTTTTTATAATGTTATCCATTGGTTCAAAAACCACATTTAATTGCTCCCTGGAAATAAAAAAAATTCTTAAATATAAATTCAAAAATTGGAAAAAAAAATTCATATTTACAATGCGACTGGAGTAGCAGCATGCTTAAATGATTTCAAGCATACCGAAAAGCCAGACAATTGAGTTGGATGCACCAGTTCACCTTCCCAAACCTTGAAACAAGGTTTACATTGTGATGGGCTTCTAAAGAAAAATGAAAACTAAATTTTATGTACTGTTCTTACTTTACTTTTACCCTTAAAAAACAATATTACTATAACAAAAAAACAATTTTCTACAATATAATAAGAGTTACCATAATTGATAACGCTTTACAAACTTTATAATAATTTTTAAAAAAATTCTTTTGCTAAAAAAAATCTATGCAAGTTAATTATGATAGTTCTACAGACTACAATACATGTATACCTAATATTTAATATTGAAGAAGCTTGGTATATTTTGAAATCCACAATAGCATATGGAAGAACATGTCTTGGGTGTATAATACATGTTGAATCTGGCACACATTCTTCATTATCGTCAGCATCATTAAATTGATAAAAATAATACTGAAACACAGAATTAAATTATTATAATAAAACGGCGTATAATTTACTTTCCTTACCTGTGAAGCGTAATACAGGTTATAGTGACCAAAAGAACACTTTTCAACTACCTGAGTTTTTTTAAATGGACTGTATAGACTCCAATTCCAAGATACGTGACCATCATATCCTGAAGATGGAGAGATGATCTGACACCTATCATTCTCGATCTCTTTTACAAGTTTCTAAAACAAATCGGTCAAAATAGGATCGCAAAAGTCAAAACCAACATTATAATTAGCAAATTTAAATGTAGATTACCAACCAAAGAGCATTTAAAAACCACAATAACACCGACGTGCCCAATTTTCCAGTTCTCTTCATCCAAAAGATCTGCGCATCGAGATATGCATACTCCTGCATTAAAAAAACAATTATTAAAAGCAATAATGTAATTATAAAGAATAGATAACAAATAACCTTTCTTGTTATCCCCAATTTGGCTAAATAAAACGTTTCCACACCCAATTCCATTATTACATATATCATTCACCTAAAAAAAATATAGCCAGCGTCAGAACTAATGAAGTACATGCAATGTTAATAATTACAAGAAAATAATAGTCAGTAGCAATCACTTAAAGCAGTAAAACAATGCTGAATGTAAATAGTTTTCCTTTTTAATTAACTAATATTGCCTTAAATCCCAGTAGTTTAACAACATATTAAAATTAATATACAGTAGTATACTTTTAACTTATAACTTTAAAATTAGAAAAGAAATCAGAAATGTTGTAAAATACAGATAGACAGCTATACCCGGCCACTATAATAATATTCACCAAACTGCCTAGTTAGTAAGCAATAACTAAATAATAAAAATAACATTAAAAAAACAAACTTTTATCTCATAACTATATTATTTAAAATTATTATCGGTGATAGAAAATAATTATACCGGTACATTATAATGTATAAATAGAGTAGTGGTTCGCAAGCTACATCGCTACTGTAAAACTTTTATCGAAATAAAAAATTGCGTATACGAAATTGATTTTTGACGGAAAACACCTTAACACCGGAAAAAAATGGGCTAATGTTGAAAATTTCCCCAAAAAAATTTCGCGCTAAACAAGCTCGGAGCTTATTTATTACTCGGAGTATATAAATTGCCACCGGTCATTAGGTGGAGAGGGGCCCCTTTTCGAAGACTTGCATTATGTTGAGAAAATTTATCCAACGGCTCGTTATTTTAGCAAAAATCGTTTTTAATTTACAGGAGCAATTTCTAGAAAGTCCACGTTCAAGTATTAAAAAAAAAACAATGCGATAGAAAAACAGTACAAAAACAAATTTTTTAATAAAAAAATATTTCATAATAAATAATAATGATTGTTACTTTGTCAGGCTTCACTTCAGAAAAAAGATAGACTTCTGTTAGTTCTTCTTGCGGAAAAATTTCCGACTGATTATCTTGAGCTTCCTCGTACTTTTTAATGAAAATATAAATTTGAAATATTGAAAAATAGAAATCAAAGCAAGAAAATACTTACTAAACTAAGCCGCTGTTGATGAGTTTGAAATGTCGTATTTAAAATTTTAAACCGTTCTTTCGAATTAGAATAAAAGAAGCTATCATTTATGATGCGTTCCACTTCGGGATCCACACAATTTTGGGTCTTCACTTTTGACATGACACTGTAAACCAGAAAACAAAACTTTACACGGGTGGCTTCTTTTTTCTTTAATCCAATCCTCTTCTTTCCCATTCATATTTTTGTAAATTAATCAAGTTTTCTTGTCAATTTAAAAATTGATTATTTGTTTCACAAACTTTGAAAATAGAGTGATAACAAAAAACACCATGGTTGTAAAACGTAAAATCAATTTATTTAAAAATAAATAAAATAATAATCTGAATGCGATAGCCAACTTAAATGTCTTCGTAATCCACATTTAAAAATCCAACATTTCTAAATAGCATTGAATTCGACAGACAACAAATACCACAAGTGGGGAGCCTGTTTATCTATTAGTGGTTGAGTTCGTCAATAATCTTTATTTTTTATTGAGGCAGAATGAAAGCTTTTAAAAGAATTAAAATGATTTTCAGAAGGCAACTGTCTCTATTAGAAAGTATTTAGTCACAATCACTGAATTTGGATATTTATTTGTGTGGAGACTTTTTGGTATTCATTGTGGATAATTTTTAAATCTTTGAGAATCATTAATTTTCTTATTCTTTGATAATTACATAAGAATAGGACAAGTATGTTGAGGACGGTGGTAACTAAATTTTCATAATTATTTCAGTAAGAGTTTTAAATTTATTTTAAGTGAACGGATCAGGGCAAACCTTTTAAGAGGAATGTATAGGAAAGTAGGCTAAAAATAGTGTACAAAATTTATTGCAATAAATTAAAACGACCAAAAATTTAATATTTCTGCATTAATTTCAATGCATTCGTTAAAAATCACCAACTTGTAATAAAAAATATAAAAAAAATTAAGCAGTATATTTTCTCCTTTAAAGAATAAATTCTAGAGCAAAAATTTCATATTTTCCACATTTAACCATAGTTACTTAAGGACCCTCTTACGAGAAACAACTTTCGATTTAAAAAATTCTAAATTACTGAGTTTTCTAATTACGAACACACCCTTAGAAAAACGAGTTATAAGCCTACTGTACAGTAAGTTTTATTTAAAAAAAAAAGTGTCATATTAAAGAACATGCAACCTAAAAAAATAAAAATATATAATTATGATTGATTCCTCTGTAAATAAACTGTAAACTGCCACCGGAATTCCAAATCTAGATTCTGAAATCTAGTTCGCAAATTACATTTTTAAGTTACAACCGTTCATTTCAGAGGCAAAAGTCGGTAAGCGGAATGCGTTGGCTTGCGCTTCTGCCCCTGACGTCTCTTTTGCACCTAACACCTCTGTGAACTAAGAGTACAATTATTCTTAACTTAAATTTTTATACTGGAATTTATTTAATGATTAAGATCTCCTTTAAAGAATCATTTAGCTAACAGCTTAGCAGATAAGTTTCACTATTTAAGATAAGTTTCACACTTAGCCAAATCACTCAAAATGATAATTATAACAAACTCATGCAAGCTATTTTTAAAAGAATGTTATAAAAAATTAAATGAAAACTTTGCTTTAAATTTACTCTATGCAGTTAACTGATTAGTATCGTTTTTAACTGCCTCACTAGAGCCATGGCCCGTAGAAAAAAAACAAGCTCATTCAATTCGCGCAATTAATAGGCGCAATAAAATCAAAATAAATAACTAGATTAGTGAGAACTAGGCA
This sequence comes from Polydesmus complanatus, assembly GCA_034692225.1. Lineage (NCBI taxonomy): Eukaryota > Metazoa > Arthropoda > Diplopoda > Polydesmida > Polydesmidae > Polydesmus > Polydesmus complanatus. The sequence continues at coordinate 9,040 of JAQGAZ010001757.1, read as the reverse complement.
TTACGAGAATAACTGTCCACAAACAATTTTTAATTTTGCGTGGTAAAACTACTTTTTTGAACAAGGACATTTTTTAAAAAAAATTAATAAAAAAAAAAAAAAAAAAAAAAAAACGAAAAAAAAAAGAATCAACTAGAAAACAAACGATTAAGTTTCTAAAGAGAATATACTCTATCGGTAAACTTTTAATTTTTTTTTAAACTATTTTTGCCGGCACAGAATCAAAAACAAAATTCAAACATACGATCGAGCAAGGAGGCATTTAGGTTCTTCTGGTTATTTTGACGAATTTATACGTTAAAATTTGCTTGTGTAATCCTTTAAAAGCATCACTAGAAATCATATTGAAAAAAATACAGTATTTGGTCACATTCATTTTGCTATAAAGATTACAATCCCCAATTCTCCATAAAATTTTAAATCTACAAGATGATAGCTGAAATAAAAACTTTTTACCAACAAAAGTTAAAAAAAATTAACGTTTATTACCAACTTATTAGTTAACATAATAAATTAGTTCCGATTTCCATGAAAATATTTTTTAGCACACACGTAAATTAGCATTGCCCATCAATCATATTTAAGAAAAAAAATAAAATTGTTGGCAGCCTTTTTAAAATCAATTTTTGTTGGGAACAAGGTAAATTGACTCAAGATCTTTTAAATTGTTACTCGTATTTTGCAAAATGAAATAGCCCAAAAATACTACCAGCATAGTATTCATACAGTATTCGCACAATGAAGCTAAAATAAATAAATTTTTCTGTAATATTTCCAGAAACATTTAAGAGATTTTGCGGTTAAATTTTTTTCGTCATTTTTATGCTTAAATTCAATGCAATTATGCCGTCCGAGTTTGAATTTTTGAATATACATGTACATATTTACACTGTGCCCGAAAAAAAACCCAAGTTCCAACTGAATTCGTATTAAATCATTTTAATAATCTACACTAAATATTTGAATGACACATAATAAACATCACTTTTAGGACTTTTTTAATAATTAATTTTGCGTTCAAAATGCCCCCCATCGGCAACAACACACGCAGCAAAACGAGCTCGTCACTCGCTATTCTATCCTCTTCAGTGAAAACCATTTTATTAATAATGACGTCATTGTGACGTTAATTTTTATTTGGAGCAGGTTTTAGAAAGTGTAAAATAGTTACTATTACAGTTTAGATCCAAATAATTTTAGTCTCGGTGCCATTTAATATTTGTTTCATTAGTTAACGCAGCCTGAACGTTTTTTTAATGCTAACAGTTTTTTTTCCGGGCACAGTATATTCATTTACATCAATGCAACAATAAATTCCAAATTCCGACGATATAAGTGTATTTCAGCATAAGAACAAGGAAGCAGTCTTAACCGCAAAACTTTCATTACCGGTATACCGTATCCAGTAAAACCCGTTTATAAATAGGGCAGCCATATTTTTGACCCCAGAGATTAAGTCTGTATAAGTGACAAGCCCGTTTATAGTGCGCTCCACTGAATGAATTTTTGTCTAAAAAAACATTTTACTGCAAATCTAGGAATTTTAATAATTGTGAATTTTCTATTACTTTATTAGCCTATACAATGATGTACTACAGTATTTATTTTTTTGCCAATTACAGTACGGTATGTATGAAAAAAAGCCAAAAAATAAAAAAAAAATGAGATTAAAAAAATATTTTCGAGCAAATGCTTCATTTCAATGAGAAAACACTAATACGGTTTTTAAAATTTTTTGCATTTCACAGATATAGTGCGATCTCACTTATAGTGCATGCGAATTTTCTTCAGTCCCTTGAATCGCACTATAATCGAATTTCACTGTACTGTATTGTAAAAAAATAAATAAGTACTGTAATGATGAGTCGCTTATGAATTGAATTGAGAGTCGACTATGATATTAGCGACATTTTAAAGAAAAATAGTGAAACTTTGAAATTTAGCAATATTTTTAAGGGAAATGGTGCTAGACGCCCACCCGCACACGGCCTTCTCCACCAAGCCACTTTTGGACTCATTTCGTTGGTCTATTTTTGAACCACTCCGAACACCTCCTTTGACTTGGCCCAGTCAGACTTTCATTTTTTTAAAATTCTCATCAACTCGCAATCATAAGAGAAAAACTGAAATTTTTTTTCAACATCAAAAAAATTAAACAAAAGGACCTACAGAGAAAGGAGACGGCGGGAAAATTCTATGAGGAGGGCATCAAAAAGCTTGTAAAACAGCTCAAAACCTGCAGAAAACGAAAAGGCAAATACTGAACTTGGAAAAATAACTGACATAATTTATATTATTTATCAACAAAACTCTGTAATTAAAAAAAAAATAGAACCTACACAAAACCCAAAAAATTAGCAAACAATTGGAAAATTTTAGTAAAACTTTTGCACAAAATGCTATTAGTAAACTATAAAACTACCAGTAAGTTAGAAGTCACACATGCTCAATGGGGAGAAGCACCCCATTGTGCAAGCGTGAACACTGCCGCCTCCATCAAAACATTCTTTTTAAGAAACAGAAATGGAGCTGAAGGGTGAGAGAAAAAAAAGCGGGCACAGTGTATGAGTTTCCATAGGATTAAATCCTATGAAATATATAAAAAATAATAATATGAATGCGTGTAAGCGCGCATTTTTCTAGGTCAGCCTGTGCATATCAAGACTTGTAGGAGAATGATAAAGTAGATTTTGTTTTGTGCCTCTTCAGACTGAACTTTAATCTATTTTTGAAAAAAAACTTTCATACTTATTAAATCCAAATAAAAGAAGCCGTCGTTAAAAAATGTCTTAAAAAATATTTCAAGTAAACAAAATAAAAAGATAAAAAAAATAAATAGCCTTAGCAAGTCCAAAATCAATTTAAAAAAGCATAAAAAAATGTAAATTAAAAATTCTTAAGTAATTTACAATAATAACTTTTACTAATTGAACATAAATTGAATTTAAACAATTTATTTTATAACACAAAATTCTTACATTTTCGCAAAGCAAACAATAATTTATCACGTTACAAAACATAATCCAAAGCAGAATTATTATATGTCATTTCTAACTCAAAATTGTACCAATATATTAGCACCTCTCCCCAGGCGCCAGTCCCAACAAGTGCAATAGGCTTACACACACTGGCCCCATTGGAAACTTCCCTTACAATCACTTAATTCTGGGTGCATAAGTGGAGAACATTCTGGCCTCTCAAGGCCTTCTTATATACCCCGCTATCTCTATAAAACTGAATTATGTCAGTCTAGATTCAACAGTAAAAATCAAATCAACAAACCAAATTATTGAATTCTGCCATCAACAAAAAGTCAAAACCAAAAAAATTTAGTACGGTATGAAATTAATTTTTGTGAAAAAAAGTTTTTTTTTTCATATAAAAATGAAGTTTTACAATAATTAGAAAAATTCGTAAATCTGATTGTTGCTTAAAATTTTACTCGCTTTTTAAAAAAATATTTTCGTTTAAATTTTGGCATTTCTCTCTCCCTGAAGTGTGGCACTGCTTGTCTACAGTACATTTACATAGGCGATTTAAAAACCAAAAAAAAAATAATAATAATAATAATATAAGCACAGCAATGCTATAGGGTTAAATGTTGCACGTGGGTTTACATCAGCATTTGATGTATCAAACGGAGGCCTTTGCAAATCACTAATGGCGCTCATATAAATTTGTAATGCTTCAATGGTGTTACAATACTATTACTGCAATACTGGAGGATAAGGTTGTAAAGATCAGTAAAAACACTTTAAATGTTGTTTACCAGTATTTTATAAAAAAAAAATAATAAATTCATACCAAAAAAAAAAAACTGTTTTGAGTTTCTCAGTTTTGAAATCTCAGCTTTGCAAGAGTTTTTTCATAACGGATGGGAGTTCTGGTGCACCCTGCATAATAACCGAATCATCAATTAACTTCCCCAAAAATAAACTTAAAAAAACTTACCTCCGGTAGCATCGTTGCTTCCAATATAACAAGAATTTTAAAACTGAAGACCAGGTGAAGAGAATATAAAATTAAAATTGGACTGCCCTTTATATACGATTTCAAAAATATAAACAACCAATAACAAGAAACAAAAAAATATTTCACACACCCTCACAACTTCAGTACTTTGGTAGTTAACATTCCACCAAGTGGTTTTTCAACCCTCTAATGTTCAAGAAACGAGCTAACAATAAACATTCCACTTTAGACTGTCAAAGTTTCCCCACACAAACTGGTCAACCTCTTTTAAGAAAAGTTACTTCTACAATTACATGTACTTTAATGGCATAGCAACCAAACCAAACGTTTTAATTGGCCAACAGAAACTAGAAAATAAACCATTTACGACTATTCCATGTTGTAAAAGTTCAAACCTCCCTTTAAAGTCCCAAGGCTAACTGACAATAATTTAAAAAAAAAAAAATTAACACAAAAGTCATTGACTCATTGCCAATAATTTTCCCAAATGACCAGCGTTTTCAAAAGTCTAAAGTTTCAAATACAGTACATGTAACTGCAAAGTACATGTGTACTACGGCCATTTTGCATAGTACAGTACAGTATTACTAAAATAAAAGTTGATTGCAAGATTATAATTTTCGATGTTATTGTAATCAACTGCAGTTGTATGGTTATAATAATTATTATAAAGTGCATTTAAAATTTCTTTAAAAAAATTTATAAAAATTGTTTTGCCTTAAATAGGCCTATGTCACACAAAAAATCACTCCCCTCAGAGATGTTACAACTTGTTAAGAAATTGACCTTGTAAGCTTCCGTCACCCCTCCTTGTTTCAATAAGGTTTACTTGGAAGGTACAACGCTATTTTTGTCTATTAAGAAATGAAGCAAAAAATATTAAAAATTTAGTCTCTTTAAAAAATATTATTTAATGCCATCATTAAAATGACCCGTTATCGTGGCATTCATTTATGTTATTAGCGTACCAGTACAGTATTAAGAATTTATTTCCACCCCACAGTATTTGCTATCGGAAGAAAAAGCACAATATTATAAATTTATACCGGATGTCCAAAATGTATGCCTCTTCCGCATGTTACCGTATTAAAAAAAACAACTTGGAATTAAATAAAAATTTAAAAAGTGTGCCATTTTACAAAGAAACTCAAAAGTATTTCTGTAAAAAAAATAATTTCTTTGTACAATTCAATAAATAGGCCTACTGTACATAAAAATTCAAAATGTTACTTTTCGCACTTATAACGCAATCTAATGTAATAACAATGAAACCAAAATATTTTTCTTTTTACTTTTTGTGGCAATGTTTTGCTAGTTTTGGGGTAGACTGGTTTTCACTTGGAGTGACGTTTACCACTGGCAGGATTATTACACGATTTTTTTTTTTTAATTATTAAAAAATTGTATCACCAAAAGTATAGCCAAAGGTCAGCGCAAAAATGAATAGAATGTCCATTAAAAATCTAGGAATTTTAAAAATTGTGAATTTTCTAGAGCGTTTTATCTTGTCATTTAGTGTGTACGTTTGTAATAAAAGACTATGCCACTCTACGATCCCCTCACACTTGGCGACTTTTGTCTTAAATGAAGTCGGTTTGACTTTGTACCTCCTCAGCTTGACAAACTTTAACTTCTTAAAAAAAAACTTTTGTTATCGGTAATTAATTACTTCCTAACAAAAAATTAGCTAGAGAAGCCCTTCCTAAAAAGTGTTTAAAAAGAACAAAAAAAAAATCACAAAGTTAAAAAAAATTGCTTTGCTGGATTTGCCAAAAATAAATTGTTTACGCTCAAATCCGGGCCCTAGGTATGTGCTTAGATTGTGCCCAGTCATAATGGCGGCGTTAGAGTGCTGCAGTTGCGGCGGTTTTTTTTTTTTATTTAAAGCTGTCTCCGTAGAAGAAAAAATAGGTCATACAGTTGCGCAGAAGTCAAGGTGAGCTTAAGGCATTTCGTTGTCACCAGAAAAATCTAGAATGTTTTATTTAAGTCTCGTTTTATTTATTTTTTTATTTTTTATTTGAAAGCTGTCCCCATGGGAGAAATTAAGTTACATTGTTTTTTCTTTCGTTATTAACATCACAGTTTGTTATTAACATTACTATTCGTTATTAACATTATTTTAATTTTACACTGTACATTAGCTCGCTTTGCTGTGCGACTAATTTAATTTTTGTTGTGATTACATTTAAAAGACTCGTTTCAGTTTCAATTCTAAGAGTACAGAATATAAGGTGAACGAAAACAAAAAAAATGAACCACCACATCCGATTGGGATAACCCCCTCCCTTCGACACATAATTTATGTACACTACAGTATAACAATTGAGACTGAGTGAATTGCCCAGCTTTTACTGCAAATTTCTGGACAAGTTTTATTGCTTTTGGAACACTTCTACTACTTTTACCATCCTGCAATAGGTTTTACTTTTTCTGAAAATGCACTCTTGACTGCTTGCAGGTGGCGTGGGTGAAACATCAACACTATAACCACCGGGTGTTGGAGCGTTGGGCGTTAGAGATAAATTCAACAAGTTTTTTGTGTAAAAACTAATTTTTTTATTAATTTAAAAAATATTAAAAAAATATAATTAAAATTTGCAAAATGACACCATTTTTAAGATTTTAACTATGCTAGGTTTTTTTAATCGCAATTCTTTATCAATCACTAACTTCTAGTACACCCGGTATTATAAGAATGTAAATTTATGCAGCATGATAAACAAACCATCTCATTAATGGCAGAATTTACCTACAATAATTCGATTATACCGGTAGTGTGATTCGAATAATGTACTGTAATTAAAAATTTGGGGCTGGGAAACGGCGGTAAACGCAAATATTATTCTCAAGATTTTAACGCTCCTCTTTCCCCGTAAAATGTTTTTAAAAAAAAAAAAAACAACAACCGAAATAAAAACAATATACAGTACAGTAGAATTTGTGGTTAAGCTTTTTTGCTCGTTCTTAACTCCACTTCTTACAACGTATGTAAAAATTAAAATTTTTATGTTTATTATAAACGCTGAAAAAATTAAATTACAGTAGTTGTTCCTACAGCTGTAATGACAGCAGAAGTAAGAATTTTTATTACAAAATAAATACTCCGTATAAAACAATTTTTTTCACTTTATTAACTACATGCAATTGAAATGACATAAGAAATGGAGTTAAGAATGAGATTGAGCAAAATTCTTTACTGTATTGTTAAAACTGCTCAGCTTCTTCAAAATATTCCAAGAAAAATTTGTACGAGTCTTGCGCATGGTGTACCCCACAACATCAGAATAATTATTAAAGACGTCTCATAATTTGGTTTCATAGTTAGTTTAAGCTGGTCAATTTCACATAGAGTTGTGAAAAACCTTGATGGTCGGGTGGTGATCATAAAAAAAGAGAAAAACTCATAAACAACTCGCGAACTTTACTTGAACATCTGGTCTGTAAATTGTACCCCATCTTAAATGGTGCTGACACTTTATTTCAAGTTCCGAGAAAGAATGCCGTTCATTTGATAGCCACCCAAACTAAACAAAATTAGCTCATGATGCAACCGATGAGAAAAATATTACACAGTATTGCACCTTTAAAAACCGTACATGTACAGTAAAATATTTCGCATTTTTAAAATCCTAATTTCTTACTCTGGTGCAAGACGTCCTGTGGCGTATCGAGAAAGGGAGGGATCAAAATTGATAAGTATCTTATTTCAAAAAATTACAAGGTCACCTTTCCCCCCCACAAAAAAAATGATGTACAATACCACAAAAATCAAAATGAAACAAGATTAGTAAAAAATAATTATTTTAGCAAAAAGACTAAGAGAGGGAAAGAAGATCAAGCAGACGTAACGGGGAGAAAAATAAAAAAAATCTCAATTCGCAAAATCAAACAAATTCTGAAAAACATTAGTCACATCAACATTGAAAGCGTTAACTTTAGTCAATGTTTTATACCGTATACTGTATTATTATATTAAATATTCACTTACTAGTCAGCACATGCACTGTACATTTAAGAATGTTAAGTCTTATTGTCTTAGGTACGTTTACTAACTTAATTATTAAAATCGTTATGACAGCAAACATTTTATTATTATAAAATTTAACAATACATTTTCATTTTGTTTGTGAGAGTAAAAAAACAAACAAATAAATTGGTGACTGATGGATCTTGTTAACGCTAATCGGTTTTCACGAACCTTTTAATTACTCGTTCCCTAGATCCAAGGCAGATGACGACTCGATCCGAGAAAAAGGCAAATTTAATATTAAAATCAAATGGAATTTAGATTTTCTTTTTTTTTTTGTTTTGTTTTTTCGTCAACTTTTTCAATTTGCTTGAAAATTTCTTTGCCTTTACTTAGTCACTTAATGAATGCAAAAAATTTATACCGGTAATACCTTTGTAATTTGGGAGGGTAAAAAAGTCAAATTGTTTAGACACCTCATTGTGAGCGCTGATCGGAGAAATTCTTTTAACCTTTTCATTTTTGTTCCACGTAATTCTTTTATTTAAGTTTTATTACGCTAACTTGTCATTTCCGATAAAATGCAGGAAAAAAATATTTCCCAACAAGATAAAAATGAGCGATAAGAAAAAATTACGGAAACATATTTTTAACATCTTAAGTTACATAATGATTATCGGATCTGTAGCTGTGATTAGAGAAATGAAATACGTGTATCAACATTTAAGTTATAAAGTTGAAAGAGAAAATCAAACAATTTGGAAGCCTTTCCGTACAAATCTGCCCGTCGTTTTCATAATCAACTTCATCTATCCAAAAATATCAAAATATTGTACTTTCCATAATAAAAGCCCAAAATCCACCCATTATTCAGCACAATTAATTAAAAATCCTCACCCGACATGACTCATGTCATAAATAAACTTTTATACATGTACTAGACCAGTCAATAATTTTCATTTAATGTTTTGGAAGTGTTTACACAATGCCTCGTACAATCAAAGGCAGTGATTCTCAACCTTTTTTATACCATGCCCCACTTGTCTTGGAAATTTTCTGATGTCGGGGGGGGGGGGGGGGGGGGGGGGGGGGGGGGGG
>JAQGAZ010001756.1:0-24878 GCA_034692225.1 Polydesmus complanatus | reverse complement strand
AACAGAATATCGGTTAAAAAACAGAATATCGGTTAAAAAACAGAATATCGGTTAAAAAACAGAATATCGGTTAAAAATAATTTATATCGGTTACTCGAACGAAATTTTTGGCTTAAAAAGAATAAATAATTGAAAACCAGAATATCGGTTAATTTTAATTTCGGTTACAAAACTAAAATACCGGTTAACATTGCTTTTGTAAAAACCTTAATAGCAGTTTTAAAAGTAAGAATACCGGTTTCAAAAACCACATTATTTCGGTTAAAACTCGGTTAAAAAATAAATACCGATTTAAAACCGGTTAAAAAACCAAAATTTCGGTTAACAACATTCTAAACCGGAATAATAATAGCAGAACTTGAAGTAAAAGAAAACAAAATTCCTTAGAATAATAATAATAATTATTATTTTATTGAAAAACAACAACAACAACGTCTTTCCCGGAACTAAAAAGAGTAGTTCTAAAATTATATTATACAGGGTGGTTGCTATTTATACGCGCGCGTTTGATTTTTTTTTTCTCTCACCCTGTAGCACCGCTAGCAGCTATCGATCCGGGCGAACAGAGACATTCTATTTATAATGGCGCCACCCACGTCCACCACCTCACCACTACGCAACGCAGCAGCAGCATAGGAGAATACACACGGGGAGAGAAGAAGAAAAAGATGGCGGCGGTGAAAGGGTGACGTCAGGGCAGACACGCCCACTCGGCCATCACCATCATCACACCGCGCCTAATTAACGCCATTCAATGTCACACACCAAGACAATAATAATAACAATAATTAAGCACGAGAGAGATGTTTTCTAAGGCTGAGATTTATTAAGCCAATTATTAAACAGCTGATTGAACTGTATTAATAATAATACAAATTAGCAACATCGTTTTTTTTAATTAAACGACTTAATTTATTTGCAATAATTTTTTTTATGAGTTGAATCAAAAAAATTCGTTATATTGAAAATTTCGTTGTACTAAACAAAAAAAATTCGTTGTATTTCTAGGAAATTTATTGCTATGAAAATTCGTTTTACTGAAAATTTCGTTATATTGAACATTTAGTTTTATCTAAAAATTCGTTAAATTAAAAATGCCGCAGTACCGTACAGTATACTGCATAGAACTTTCGTTATACAGTGTACTGTATTTTAAATAATTTCGTTAAAAAAAAAAAAATTCGTTGTACCGAAAACTTCGTTATACCAAAAATTTCGTTGTACTGAACATTGATTTTTATCTAAAAAATACAGTACTATTATTTTATTATTTAAAATTTCATTAATATGTACTGTACATTGTACTGTACTAGGAATTTCGTTGTACCGAAAATTTCGTTAAATTGAACATTACATTTTTACCTAAAAATTCGCTAAAATGAAAATTTCGTTATACTAAACATTTTAAAGTTTTGAAAATTCCTTATACATTACTGCACTAAAAATTTCGCTATATCGATCATTCTCCATTTAAAAAAAAAAAAAAAAAGATATTTCGTTCTAATAAAATTAATAAAGTTTTAAGCGCGCTATGACGTCATTTGGCGCCAATCATGTATAAGCCTCATTCCATTTTCTATATTAACCCATACATAACCTTAATACGGCGTAATAATAATAAATTTTGAAATCCTTAATTAACAAGAGCAGTTATTAATTTAATTTTTCTTTATAAAAAAAACCCCTTAATTAACAAATTAATTAAATTAAGTCGAGTAATAACAAGAGAAAGGAATGTAAAAAAAAATGTGCCCATTGCGTTCATGAATAATCAAAACAAGAATTTTCTATTTTAACCTAGGTGAATAATTCAACAAGGGCAACTCATCCCCCGCCCCCCAAACCCCATTCAGCCCCCTGACATATACAGTAATAAATAAAATAATAATAAAAAAAAAAAGAGTCAACAAACCGGAAAACCTAATTAAATTTTAATAATTAATTCGTCCCCCTAGCCTCCCACTGCACCCCTCGACCGAGCAAAAAGGACCCCCTCGGCGCAGAAGAGAGAGAGATCGATTTCAGACACGACAGACTCCCATTAAATTTACTTTCCATTCGCTTCCGGTTACACAAATAGCGAATTTGCATAAGAGCAAAGAGAGAAAAGCAAGAAAAAAAAAAATAAATAAGGTTAATAAGGAATTAAAGAAACGGCGAATGACGTCAAAGCGGCCCCTTCACGCAACAACCGACGGCCCCTCGATGGGTTGGTTGGACGGCGCTTCTTCAACGTAAACAACGGAGAGCCAGCATTAAAAGATGCTCACGAGCGAACGAATGAGTTGTTGATAGCCCGCTGTCTGCAGTCATGAGGGGAGGGGGGTGTGGCAAGGGGTGACATCCGTCCCTCTCTACCCCACCCGCCCCATGCGATGAAACCTCCACCGGCGGATTGCTTTACACTTCAATTGGGAGAGAGAGAAAGATACACGACGCGGAAACTCAAGAGGATTCAGTGAGAGAGAGGAAAGAGGCTGTGGGAGTTGGGGGGTAATTGAGAGAGAGAGAGAGGGGTAACCCCCTGTGGGGTAAGAGGGGAGAACATGTGGGGACTCTTTGAAAATAATAGAGCCAACAGTTGTTTTTCATTAGAATAAACTTCTTTAAACTAAAAGGTGAAAAGGGCCGAATTCTAAAAAGAACATTCTTTTTTCTCTGTCTGTCTGTCTCCCAAAATTTAAATTAAAAAAAAAAAAACAATCCTCGGCCCTTTCACCCTCCCCCCATTCCCCTCCTTGACCTAGAATAGAAAACAAAAGATTTATTAAATCTCGCTAGAGGCAAAAATGTAAATCTCGTTCACCAAAAAAATACTTTTAGTTAAATTAATTAATTAGCTTTCTGGATTTCATATACTCGGCGTATCACTAATGCAGTAACGTGGATCAGTGATCACTGAACGACATTTGTTAAGACTTGTTTTAATAGCAGTTCAATTTTTTTGTCGATCGTCGTTCACTACTGTATCACGAAATTAACACACATCGTTCAGTGATCGCCGTTCACTACTCTTTTGATTCAGCTCGCTTTCACCATAAATAATTATAAATTTGTCTCGTTCGTCCCCAACGTTGACATCCTAGGCTACTCCCAGCAGCGTAAGCAAAGAGGAAGTGACGTCAGAGCCTTCATCTCTGCACGTGAAGAGCTCTTAACGCGTTCTAATTAGAGTAGTCGCGAAAAGACGTCGTGATTTCGTCATCGATCAAACCCGCAAAGATAGAAAGACCTTAGGGGGGAGAGAGAGAGAGAGTGGGCGGGGTTAGGTGTGGGTGGTGGTTTGGTGAGGGGGGGGGGGTCAAAAGGTGAAGTGGAGATTAATCAAGCGTCGCTATCGATATCAATAGCGAGAAATGATTCGCGGCTCATCCAATAACAACAATCGAAATGGTTGTTTACAAACGCCGCCTTGACGTCATTCAAGGAAAGAGAGGGAGAGAGAAAACAACGAAATATTAACGATTACGTCACTCTGGAGACGCAACAAACATTATTCGATTTTTATGTAATTTAAATTGCGGTGATGCGCATGCGCCATGTTCATTTCATTAGGAAGTAAAAAAAAAAAATAATAATTAATCTCCTTCAAGGTCAAAACCAGGATAAAACAGAGTGACGTCACTCATTATGTTTTTACTAATCAAAATTCAAAAAATTTTCTCCATAATAATTTTTAGGACATAATCTAAAATAATCAAAGTATCAATCCTAAATTTTAAGTTAGAATGTGCTCCACAATAACAGAGATGTATTTCAAGTTCAAATGTCATCAAAAATTCTTTCTCAAAATAAAAAATGTGTTATTTGCTTTTAATAAAAAAACACACAAAAACGATAAGAACGAAACACGAAATCGATAATAATAATTCCTCCCCCCCAGCCAATCCCTTTGAGATCCCCAACCCCCCGCTTTATAAGCTCGAAAGGTCAGGCAAAGGTGGAACTCGCATCACCTGTCAAAAATGTTATCGAATCAATCTCAGAATAATCCTTATCTCCCAACACGAGTCTCATACCAAACAAATAAAATAATAATGAAATTATAAGATTACATAAAAAAATTTTTTTGTTCTGTGTCAACAAACGATACGACTCCGACCCTTAATAAAACAGCAGTTCTTAAGAACTAACGGGCATTTTGAACCTCATAAGGTTCTAGGCTCAACAATGAAAACTCGCATTTTTAAAACACAGGCATGAAAAAAAAAAATAACAAAATTAATACAGAAAACACTGCAAAAACCAGCGCGAACATATCCCGCAAACATTAAAAGAACATTGAACGAACAGTTACTATTAATGTGAAATAAAAAGCGCGACGAACATGGATCGAACGAGCGGCGAGCACCAACGGTTCGACCCCAAACAAACGCCAAGCGCAAATTCAAAACGAACACTTGTTAAAATTATTCTATTAAGAACGAGCTTTTCGAAAGAGATGTTAAAGAGTCCTTAACGCACACTGTGTGTGTGGGCAATAATTCCTGGATAGGATCGAGCAGGATTGATGAAAAGCAAAGAAGTATCGAAAAGTGTGAGAAACGCAACCAGCTGGTTAAACACGATACCCGAAACGAACGCTAGAACGAGTAGAATTATTATTGACAGCGATAGAAAACGAGCTACGTTATTAAAACCTCCGGACGAATATTTTCTATACGAACGAACACTTGACGAGATGTGGAAAGCAATACAAACAACCGCGGGGGGAAGAGCCAACTAAAAATCAATATAATATTAGTATTACGCTGGATCCAAATCGAACACCCAATTATTGTTATACGGAACTACTCGGACAACGTAATATTATCCTGGATTACACCTCAAGGAAGAAAAGTATTTTTTGAACGAGAAACGAGCGAGCAGATTTATTTACTCACATAATTATTTCTAAAAGAACATTCGCCACGAGCTGTTGAAAGTAGTGTTTCCAAATTCCGAGTACGAACATAATTATAAACAGTCTCCTCATGCTCTCACGAACATGGATCGAACAATGTTCCTCGCAGTGATCTCTCTAGAAGAAAAATCTTGGAACGATCTTATAAAACACCTCGTTAACAGTTTCCTCAACAAACGTGAAATGAAGCTATTTCAAACATCGGCTTAAACCAACACGGAGCGAACCAATCTCACGCATAGTTTTGGTACCTCATCCCCTATATCCTCGACGAAGCTGGAACGATCGTATTTGGAGTATTCCGAAACATTCTAAAATGAACATGAAACGAGCTACGTGGATTAAAAATTATTAAGAAGAGTCTCCTCCAAGACATGGAGAGAACTACCTGCGCATATTTGAAACCAACGTAACGATACAAATCCTAAAAAAATCTTCCTTTCGAACGAAGACAAGAACGAGTTGATTGGAAGCGACAAAATAATCGTTCTCAACGAACATTTTGAGCCGAAGATCTCCTGCACCGAATCTAACTTACAATTCTAAATGATTGGAAGGAAACCACCTTTTGAAGCTACTCCAACAAAAATGTTGCTTCTAAATACCAGCACGACCATTGGAATCTCAACTACCGTACAGTCTCTTCAACGCACATTTGAAGAGCTACTCAAACCCTCACGAACAGTCTCCTCCTCCTGAGACCTCAACGAACGTAGAACGAGCTAATCAAAAATAAAACTTTAATTCGAATGATTATCAGACTACAACACAAACCCAAAATTGATGCGCTGCAAAAACGAACGAACGAACGAACATAGGAACGAGCTTCTTCTCCTTACACGAGCTGGATCCAGCTTCGGTGCGTCCTCGGCAAACGTGGAACGCCAGGAACGAGCTATTTGAAAGGATTCTAAAACGAAGATGGAACCGAGCTATTTGAAGAAAAAAGATGTGAAATTTTAAAATCGAACAATAATTATTGGAAAGCTACGATACAAACCCCAAAACGAATCTTAAAACCGAAACCGCGTTCTTAAAAAAAAAAAAAAACATTCCTCAAACGAAGATTTTGGAAGCGTGATATTTGGATTATTCCAAGAATGTTACAGAGTTGTAATCTCTGACAAGTAATAATTCTATCTATTTCATTCTTTTTTTTTTTTTATCTTCGATGAGGAATGTTTTTTTTTTCTTTTGCTGCGACAGCGTTTTCAAGTGCCATCAGTCGATAAACCTGTTGATGTAATCGAACATATTACACATCGATCGATCGATTGAGGTTAATACGTACAAAATACTTAAGAGTTTCAAATTAATTAATTAATTACGGTATATTTCCTAACTTACAAAAAAAAAATTTCTCGGGGGGGGATCGAAGAGAGAACCTGCAGCCATTTTGTACACAACTTTTTTTGTGTTTCCATTTCTTAAAGCATGCAAATTTTTCACCTGCCTAAACAACAGATGTTCTTTTACTCTTAGCATTTCTTTTTTATACTTTTAAAAAAGCATTTTTTTTCCTCTCTTTCCCCGATTTCTTTTTTTCTTAAAGCTTTCTTTTTTTTTGTGTGCGCAAAACGCAGCGTGAAATTCGCATTAATCTACTTACGTCAATTCTGCAAAATATAATTACAAAAAAAAAAATTAATTAAAAACAACACGGCTATATGAAAAATAATATAATAATAAAGAAAAGGTTACGAATACGAATTTTTTTTTCTCATTCTTAAACCGGCTTCTCAAAAAAAGAAAAAAATAAACACAAACATCTTGTCTCGACATGTAAACACACGAAATCTTTCTATTCTCACGTCACTCCTATTCGGAATCTGAGAGTAAATCTATCGCGTTTTAAATAGCGTTCGAAAATCGACTCCGAGCAATCCTGCACTTGCGAATAGTCGATCCGTCGCATGTCATATAATTTTTTTTTTTTTTTTGCTTCATCTCGAAAAATGATGATGAAAAAAAAATTAATAAAATTTTACTAATAAGATTTTTAATTACCTAAGCGTAATTCTCCGAAATTTCCGCATCCAATTTTCTTCCCCACGCGAAAATTCGGCCCAACCATTAAAACGCCGGAGCTGGTGGAACTACTCTGTCTATTTTGTTGTGCTGGGCCGGTGCTGCTCCCGCCGTGACCGAGGCCTCCTCGACCGCTCGTATCGGTCGCCGAACTCCGCGCTAACCGTCGCGCTTCTTCTCGACTCGAGTGGATAAAATCGCGCTCTTGCATACTACTGTGTAACATTTTTTTCCTTTTTATTTCTTATATTAAATCACACCGGAGAGGATGAAAAAAATTATTTCTTTTTCCTCTTATTATCACCGTACACCCATAAAATATTTCTCGAGTGTGTGGGTGATGATGAGTGATGAAGAAGACTCTCTCTATTTTTTTTTTTTCTTCCTTTTGGGTGAAGAGGGAATTAACAATGGCGTCGTCCAACCTTTTTTCGACGCAGAAAAACGACAAGGCTAATCCGGCGGCCTCGTTTTTCTATACACATCACAACCTTCTTTCCAATTAACACGCCGTATATCTTTGAAAACACAACATTCTCCGGCAGTTTATATCCGAATTATAACGATAATTTTTTAACATGGAATAAAAAATATCTCTCTTTTTTTTCTTCTCGTAATTTTTTCCCTTCACCGCATAATATCGCACAACCGCCGACCCGCTCACTTTTGCTCGGAAAACACTTGTGTCTCCTCAATCAGCATTGCAGCTGCGGAAATAAGATAGCGCTCTCGAAGAGCTCACTCTTTTATCGGGTTAAAATTCAGACCTCCCCGTTTAACCGCTACCTACTCGCTCACTTCGTGTGCTTAAAAAACATATGACCGCTCTATTAACGCTACGATCGCTCGCTAGATGGGGATACTCGTTGAAAGAGAGCCGCAGCAAAATAGCGGAAAGACTTCTGATAACGTAAAGCTTAGTATTATCAGCTGTTGCTATGCGGAGTGACGTCATGCTTTCCGATATTTAACACTGCCGTGGTTTGTACACGTTGCTATGACAACTAATTAAGTTGTTTTCATTTTTTGACAAATTAATCGCATTTTCTCGTTAAATTACCGTAAATATCGCCGTTTTTTTTTTAAACATCAGATTAAATTTATCTCAGTTTTTCCGTTTAATTTCGCAGTTTTACAAGTAATTTTGATAATAATTTCGCTCGTATCTAATCTCATTTTAATTATACGAGTACCGGTATTATTTTTTTTTATATCTGATAATACTTTTAATTAAAACTATTATTATATAAATTAAAAAACCTCTTGTTTTTAATTCTCGACTTTGTACAGGGTGTAAAAAAAATAAGTGAGTAACCGTAATAATTATTATTAAAATTAGTTAAAAAAAAAAAAAACTGGTGAGTGAGTAATGCGTAATTTCCTGCTCCAATTAACTAGTTTTTCTGACGTCATAAATTAACTTTTCCGCTGTTTTTAACTTCCCTTTTTTCTCCATTCATTTTATTTCGCAATTTAAATTTTTTTTTTTTTGGGTGAATAACTAACCGGAAGTTATTAGCATAATTTAATATCGAAAAAAAAAATAATTATTATTATTATAAAAAATTAATGTACTTTGTTTCCATTAAAAAAAAATCAGCTGATCTTAAAATATAAAAAAGCAAAGTTATTTCGAACGATTTGATTGGTCTCCTAACGTGGCACGTGCGTTAAAAACCAATCAGCTGTTTAAAAAAAATGTAAGTTTAAATAGGAGAAGAGCAAAGTTATTTCGAACGAGTTGGTTTAAAATTAACAACTTTTATTTTATTTTATTTTAAGGATATTTAACAAAAAAAAAATCCATAAATTTTTATAAATTTAAACTTCAAAAAAAAAATAATAATAATTTTAGTTCAAATTTTCTTCTTATAAGAACTGCAAAGTTCCTTAGCTTTTCGCAGAACTTGTTTCGGGTCATCCATAGAGTCCATGAGAGAAGACATCGGGTCTTTCCTTCCTCCCCTGGAGTTCTGCATCGACGAGGGTAAGTTCCAGGACTCAGAACGTTCCTCCGCTCTCGTTCCTCGGGAGTTCCGCGTTTTCGACGACAAGTTCCACGACGACTCATCATCATCTACTCGTCCTCGCAGGTTCTGTTTCGTAGAGTTCCAGGCCTCATCGGCAAAATCAGTCGTCGTTCGTCCTCTGGAGTTCTGTTTCGCCGAGGGTAAGTTCCAAGACTCTGAAATATCGTCTCGATCGATTCTACCTCTGGGGCTGGAACTCTGCGTTCTAGAAGGCGAGTTCCAAGACTCCGAAAGGTCCTTGTAACGCGAAGTAGACTTGGGTCCTTCGCGACGTTGAGAGCCCCAATGATCATCCAGCGAAGTTCCTCGTTCCAAATCTACTCTCTCGAACCTGTTCAAACGTTGCATCTGCGGTGATTGGCGGTTTATAGAACCGGAACTAGTCGAGATGGGTCTCCTCAAAATTTCAGGTTCTTCGCGCAAGTCCAAGTCTACGGTTCTGGTTCTCAAAGGCCTCTTCATGGTAGGCGAATGACGTTCCAAATTCTTAGAGAACTTGGAGGAAGAAGAAGAAGTGTCAAAGTGTTTGGAGTACGAAAAGTGATCGTCCAGAACTTTTTCTTGGCTCTTCAAGAACTCTTCTAAACCTGAACTTCGTCCCCAAATGGATGATGAGCGGAGGGATTGTTCGCGGCTGGAGGAGCGGGAGAACTGGCGGGAGACAGTGCTGCTACTTCTGGAACTAATTCCCAATTTTCCAGTTCGAAATTTCGTCATGATTTTCTGCGTGTGGTCCAAGAGGTTGGAGAACATGGCGGAACTGTCGAGGCTTTCGAAAAAGTCGTCAAAATCCTCGTTCGAACCAGAACTGTTGAAGCTGTCGCAGTGTTGGATTTCCGCTTCTCTTCCTCCTTGAACTGATTCCATGTACTCGCGTTCTTCCATGCTGCCGAACCTATTGAGTTTGCGGAACTTGGTGCGGATCATGCTGTAGCCAGAAGGTTCCGCATCGGAGCTATCGTCCGTTAATAATATTGAGCTTTTCGTCAGCTTTTTCTTGGCTCCACTCTCGCTCAGAGGTGTGGAAGGTCGTGAAGTTCCGGTTTCGAAAGAACTTTTTTCGAACGAGCTTTGAGATTTTATGAGAACTTTTTCTGATTTTTCACTCTTCTTAACGCTGCTGCTGCTACTGCTGGTAGCGTCTTCCACGATGTTCTTCGAAAGAATGGACTTGAAACCTAATTGAACCTCGGGCGTAATTTCAGAACTCTTTTCGAATGAACTTTGAGATCTTTTTAGAACTTTTTCGGATGATTTTTCTTCACTCTTAACGCTGGATTCTTCGCTTTCGACGATGTTCGTCTTCGAAATATTTGCCTTAGAACCTAGAAGTTCCGGTAGAATTTCGGCGGAACTTTTACTAATACTTTTTTCGAACGAGTTCTGCGATTTTTTATGAAATTTTTCCGACTTTTCACTCCTCACGCTTGTCTTTTCAACGACATCTTCTTCTTCCTTAGAGAGAATTGATTTTGGAACTGTACGCTGCAGTTCATCTTTTTCGAAAGAACTTTGAGATCTTTTTAGAATTTTTTCCGATTTCTCGCTGCTAATTTTTTCTTCGGAAATATCTTCGACCACATTTTCAGAACTTTCAATTGTCGTCTCGGATGCTCGAACGTTGCCAAGTTCCTTTTCAGGTAGAATTTCGGCAGAACTTTTAATAATACTTTTTTCTTCGAACGAACTTTGAGATCTTTTCAGAACTTTTTCTGAGGATTTTTCACTCTTAATTTCGGTGATATTATCTTCGACGATTTTTTCAGAGCCAATCGACTCGGAAACTGGAACTTCAGTAGGTTCGTCTTCTTCTTCTGGTTTAAAAGTTCCTTCTTGATTCTCATCGATAGTCTTCTCTTTCGCACTGGCCACATCTTCAACCTCCGGTTCCAGTTCAGCCGGCTTAATATCGACCTCTTCCGCTGCTTCTGTTTTCAATGTGGTTGAATCTGAAATTTCGATCGAATTTTCTTCCAATAATAATTCCGGTTCCAAATTTTCATCGGCTGTTTCCTGGACAGCTGCTTCTGATAAAATTTCGGAATTTTTAATACTACTTTCTTCGGTCTTCGCGACTTCATCTGAACTTTCTTCAACTTTGGAACTTTCATTTTCTTCTTCTTCGATTAATTCCGTTTCACCCAATGTAGAACTTTCATCCAACTTTTCAGGAATTAACTCTTCAGCGGAAGTATTAGATTGCTGATTATCATCTTCATTCAGAACTTTTGCTTCCACTATTTCAGCAATTTCTTTCTCTGGAACTAAAAATTCGTTTTATCAAAACATATACCTAAAAAAATTTGTATTCGAACTTATAATTCAAATTTACCGCTTTCTTCTGGCTCCGTTTCCAGTTCTTCAGATTCTTTTTCCGAATTAATTTCCGGTTCCAAAACTTTGCTCTCTACTTCTGTTTCTACAAATTACATGAAGTTGCATGAAATTAAAAAAAGTTCCAGAAATTCAAAAAAAAAAATGTTCTAGAATTTTGCAAAAAGTTCCCAAAAATCAGAAGTTTTACCAGTTTCAAAATTTTCCTCTGGAAGCAAAGATTCTCCTAATCTCTCATCATTTACTTCAGGAACTTTTTCCTTAGTCTCACCCAGTTCCGCGTCGCTTATTTCGAAACTTCCGCACACGTCTTTCTCCCCAGAACTATCATCGACGACCGAATAAGAACCCTCATCCAAAGTCTTCGTAATATCCTCCAACTTCGGTTCCTCATTCTCTTCCGTCATGTCTTCCGGTTCCATCGTCTCTTCGGGAAACGGCGAATCCAAAGAGCCTTCGACGATGGTGGCCAAGTCGGATTGGCTGCTGACGATGCCATCCTCGGCGTTGCGGTTCAGGTTCTGATCGCTATCGGAGATGTTGAGACTGAGACTTGGCTCCTCCTCCTCATCTTCCCCGGAAGTTAAGGCTTCGTTAACGGCACCTAGAGACAGGATGTAGTCGAGACGGACTGGTAGTCGGTCGCAGAACTCTTGGGCTACGGTAGTAAGCGGAAGTTCCGCTCCGCAATTGACCCATTCGTCTTCGCAGATGTTCTCGATGGTCGCTCGCTTCGAAGGATTCACCGTCAACATGCGCTTGATGAGCCCGGAAGCGGAAGACGTTTTCTTGGGTTCGTAGTAGTCGCCTTGGCTGATTTGCTGAACCAATTTCTTGAAGTTGGAACCGTCGAAGGGCATCGCGCCGTAGACCAAAGTGTATAACAACACGCCCAAACTCCAACAGTCAACCTAAGAAAATCAAAGTAAAAAGCTATAAGAATGAGTCAACGAGTGGTGTAAATATCTACGCCGTACCTCTGGCCCGTAGTAAGGTTTGCCTTGCACCATTTCCGGTGAGGCGTAGAGAGGACTTCCGCAAAAAGTGCGATGCAAATTCTTGTCGTCGAAAATGTTGGAGAGACCGAAATCGGCGATTTTGGCGTTGCCTTTTTCGTCCAACAGAATGTTCTCCAACTTCAAATCTCTATGACAAATCATATTCTACGGAAGTAAACAAATAATTAATCTTAATAATTAAAAAAATTACTTATTAAAACAATTAAATTAAACAATTAAAGTCAACTTTCAAAGCAAAAAACGAGCATCAAAAATGTAAACAAACCGATTCCAACTCGCTACTTTCTCTCGTTTTATAAGGAAACAATCGGGATGTTTAAAATTTTTATTAGCGCGTTAGACAGATGACAAAATGTTACATTTTTTCCGCGTACACTTAAATATTAGATTAGAATCTTAAGTTCATACCTTGTGGCAATAGTAAACGGCGGCGGCGACCTGCCTGAAGTACTTTCTGGCTGCGTCTTCCTCAAACACTTTCTTAAAGCTCAAATAATCGTATAGTTCTCCTCCGCTGGCAAACTCCATCACTAAAACGATCTTCTCGCGGTTTTCCAGCACTAAAAATACAAACAAACATAGGGTTAAGGGTGTGGTTTAGTGCGTGGTTAAGGTCAGGGGGAAGGGGGTTTACCTTCGTGGATGTGAATGATGTGCGGGTGTTGCACCGAAGACATGAGCTGAATCTCCCGCTGAATCGAAATCAAATCCGATTCGCTCTCGATCTTATTCTTCTTTATGCTCTTTATGGCCACCTAAAAACCCCATGAAAAAAAAAAAATACCATTAAAACTTTTAAATTAAAGTTAAATAAACATCAGGGATAAATACTCATTAAACTCTTATGAAAACACTTTCCCTGAATAAACTAAAAATAGCTATCACTAAACAACTGACTAAACTTAAAATATTATCCTCGATTACTAACATCGCTTCTACGTTTAGATAAACACTCGCTAAACTGAAGATAATCATCTCTCTCTAAACTTAGATAAACCCTTATTAAAGAGTGGAAATAATAAAAAGGCTGAAAGTGCCATTTTAAAATAAATTTAAGATTTTTTTTTAAAAGGTTGTTTGTACTATGGTCTACTACTGGCTAAAAAACGGAAGTACTATTTGCTTTATTTCGGTGACTAAATTGGTCGCAACTTGGCAGGTAAAGCGGTTGTTCAGGTGTCACTTTAACTGCTGTCGACAACACATTTTAAATTTCAATTTTTTCTAATTTTTTTTCAATGTTTTATTAAAAAAGTGTTTAATGTTTAACAATAATTTGTTTTGGTACTAGTTTAAATTAAATAAATATAAAAAAATATGATAAAAATGACTGATATTAATCAAAAAATTTTCAGTAAATTTAAACCTGTTTTTCTTAAATTTTGTATTTTTGGTACTTTCATCCTTTTTTTATATACTAATAAAAGCTTTAATAAACACTCACTAAATATACTTAAAATGTGTCAATTAATCACTAAACCTTCTTCAATAGTATTGTCTCCCTCTGAACTTTTGAAATAAAAATGTAATATGTGTAAAAATAGAGTGAGAGTTTAGTGAGTCACCTTCTAAAAAAAAAAAAAATGATTTTTTTTTTCCTCCATAGAATTTTACGTGGAATTCTTTTGAGACAAACCAATGGAATTTCTTTCGCCACTTGTTTACGTTTAGTGTACTAAATTTAACCTTGACTAATCTCAAATTTAACTCCTTTTTAGTAAAAAGTTTTCTACTTAAAAAAAAAAAAAATGTTATCACGCTGATTTCTATCATCTTAAAAATTTCAAAACAATTACTAATCAGATTCTATTATAACAATAGAACGTAAAATGATGGAACAGGTTCACGCATGCGCTGTAGAATTTTTTTTTTTTTTGGCTCAGGTTTTTTTTTTGTTTAGAAATTGGAAAAATCTTCTCTTACCATAAAATTTAAAAGTGCGGATTAAGCATTAGTATTATTTAACGCGGTAGTCTAGGAACTGTCTGGCAACACTTCTCCAATACCAATATCTCTCATTTTATAAGGAATTACCGTGAATTTTACGCGTTTTAAATAGCGCGGTGGGTAGATATCAAAATGTTACATTTTGTCCGCGTATGTTATTAACATTTATACGATGTTACGTTAATATTTCACACTTCTACGTATATCCAATGCAATTTCAATGGGAAAAAAGTTATTAACGAGCATTTCAAAAATGTAAACAAAACAATTATAACTTGCACTTTCTCTACTTTTATAAGAAAACCCTAACAATTTCAAATATTTTAATTAATGGGCTAGAAAGAGATCAAAATGTTACATATTTTCCGCGTATAGTCAGCTGTTACAATAAGAGTTCCAGTATAACGAAATGCGATACTATCGATCACTTTATAAGGAACTTCTCAGGACGACTAAGTCATTAAAAACGGCTAAAAACGTGTTCAAAATAGCCCTTAAAACCCAGAAATATTTAAAAAACAGGAATGTTGGTTATTTACCTGTTGTCCGGTGTCCTTGTTGACCGCCAAATGGACCTTTCCATAGGTCCCCTGCCCTAACTTCCGAACGACGTCGAACTGATTGCTCAACTTTTGTCGGTTGTTATGCAACTTACATCCGGCCGACTTCTCGATATCGGCGATGATATTGATGTCCTCCGCGTTGAACACCATCGCTGAATAACACTGACCACTACACAGTGAGAGACCGTTAACACACCTTAGGTGAGACCTTAACACAGGCGTAAGTGAGACCTTGAGACGTGGAATGAGACCTTTGAAATGAGCCGCAGTCGTTTCGTGGAGCACTCTTTAAATGAGAGTGAGAGCTATATTAAAGACATTCCACAGGCTGAGTGAGTGTGCTGTGTGAGCTGCGGGGTTATTTTTAGCCCGGATTCTCACTCTCTCTCTCTCTCTCCCGGGGATCACGCCCCACTTAAGCCCCTTACCTCATCCCACTTGCAGCTCCTGAAACACAATTTCCCTTGTTAATTCAAACAGATGGAATCTATTTTCTTGTCGCTCGCTGCTACTAACCTACTAAATCCTCATCAAAGGGTGTGCACTCTTAAAGGATGATGAAATCCAGGAAAGAATTACGTGTACAGGGTGAATTGAAGATGATGCCGATGTACAGGGTGAGAAGGAAATTGAATTGAGGTGTCTGAAAAAAAAAAAATAAATCCGAATTAAAAGGTGTGCAATAAGCGTGTGCACCTTAAAGAATAATATGCACTGAGAATGTACTTTAAGGATGTGCACGAAGGGTGTGCTCTAAGGATGCGCACTGAAAATGTACGTTAAAGGTGTGCACTAACAGTGTACGCAAAAAATGTGCACAAAAGATGTGCTCTGAGAATGTACGTTAAAGATGTGCACTATGGGTGTGCACTTGAAATGTACGTGAAAGATGTGCACTGAAAATGAACGCTAAAGGTGTGCACGATGAGTGTGCACTGACAGTGTACTCAAAGAATATGCAGGAAGGATGTGCTCTAAGGGTGTGCACTGAG
Source organism: Polydesmus complanatus (assembly GCA_034692225.1). NCBI lineage: Eukaryota > Metazoa > Arthropoda > Diplopoda > Polydesmida > Polydesmidae > Polydesmus > Polydesmus complanatus. Next base: position 9,062 of record JAQGAZ010001756.1, on the reverse strand, counting down.
AATGTACGTTAAAGATGTGCACTAAGGGTGTGCACTGAAAGTGTACAGTAAAAATATGCACGAAGGGTGTGCTCTAAGGTTGTGCACTGAGAATGTACGTTAAAGATGTGCACTAAGGGTGTGCACTGTAAGGGAACGCTGAGGATGTGCTCTAAGGGTGTGCACTGAGAATGTACGTTAAAGATGTGCACTAAGGGTGTGCACTGTAAGGGTACGCTAAGGATGTGCACGAAGGGTGTGCTCTAAGGGTGTGCACTGAGAATGTACGTTAAAGATGTGCACTAAGGGTGTGCACTGTAAGGGTACGCTAAGGATGTGCACGAAGGGTGTGCTCTAAGGTTGTGCACTGAGAATGTACGTTAAAGATGTGCACTAAGGGTGTGCACAGAAAGTGTACGTTAAGAATGTGCGCGAAGGAGTGCTCCAAGAGTGTGCCGTGAGAATGTGCTCTAAATGCATTTTATATTGATGAAAATATTATTTAGATATTGACAAAATCGCATTATAAAATTGGCAATAAAAACTATGATAAAACTGACAAAATGTTAAAAAAAGAAAAATAAATAAGATTTTAAATTTGAAATTAGCCGCCGTTAAAAGGCGTTTGTGGCGCAGCGCCACCTAGCGTGCGCGTCCGTCAACTCAACCGAGGTCATTGCGGTACCTTTGATAGCAACAACTTCGATTCGGGGTACCTAATTAATAACGTAATTTGACAACGTAAATCGAAATTACCTGTTTAAAACGTGCTATAAAACGCGGAATAGTGCCACCAAGTCGCGTAATAAGTGTACTTCAGCAGTTGTCGTAATGGATTTCGGTGCTCGCAGCATAGAGAAAGCTGGCAGCTATAGCCGGTATAATCACATAAACAACATCGCGTTGACCCGTTCAGAAGTTGGAATATCACAGTATTATACCTTTCTAATGGCATCTCTTCGTAACTCATAGGTATAAAACGTTGCGTTAAGCTACTAATTCGCCTCATAAATTATACTCCGTTACTTTTCGCGGTGTTTTCGATGAAAACAATTCGCGAGCCGGTACCACAAGCACATTGACCCGTTCCCGCCATTCTCGGTTCGCTCATATCACAGTTTCGTCTCTAACTTTACGGCATTTCTCAAAGTTTTATAGTTATACAATTCAAGTCATCATATTTACCGCGTTGTGTATCATTTCCCGCACTCTTTACATTAGTCTTTTGAACCTTTTCTAAAATTATAATACTCGTATACGAAAGAAGAACAACAAGTAGAAGCGGGGATTGATCCGCGATCGCCATCTTGACAGCTGTGTGCAACCATTTTACTCGTCGAGATAATGACGCGCTCTTCGAACGCCGCTTACCATTACCTTCGTGTTAAGCGGTTCCCTTCCTTCCTAACGTGGAGTATACACTGGCGATGTTCACAAAGTAAGTCAATAATTTAGAAGTGGGGGGGCACGTGCGTTGAAATCTCCAATATCACTTTTTCCACATGCATTCACGTCAAAGAGGCTCACGATAAAGGAGTAACTCTGTATCTCTTTAGGTGACCTCTTTCACCGTGTGCCGCTTTATAGTGAAAAATGTGCTATTGGCGATTTCGTAGGCAATTCGATTTTTATGTGACGTAATGGTGTATAGCAGTGCAGCCTTCTAATGTTAAACTCAATACGCTGATTAAGGGGGCAGCGGCGCTCGTTTTCGGTGTTCGAATTTTATAATTATTAATTAATTAAAAAATGAATTAACCAGCCATAAAATTTAATAATTGATACGACAAATTTTATTTTTAAAATTGAACACATTTTTATTATAAATAATAAAGTCGAGAGTTTCGATTATCAAAATATGTATTTACAAAAGTGACTACATCCGGTCACTCTTTAACATTCATTTCATACGACAACAAAATAAAAACAACAATCATATCGAGTAAAATAATAAATAATTAAGTAAAGAAATGAGAGAAAGAGAAATTATATTAATTAAATTGTTTTCGGCCCTTTTCCAACGATGATTTCGGCCCTTTTGTCTTTCCATGAGAGAGAGAGAATGATGATGATGACGAGTGATGGCAGGATGAGCGTATTATATTACAATGTATAATATGGCACTGAGTATTCATTGTTTTTTTTATTTTTTTATTGAGTTGTGTCTCTTTTCTTCTGGGGTATTGTTGTTGTGGTTATTGATGATCGGTGTTTATTAGTGTACAATCGATGATGAAGCCGTTGTTATAGATTTCTGATTGAAATCGATCCAGAAATTGATCCGTTCGTTGATCGTCGATTTTTGAACCGATTCCGGACCCATTTTACGACTGATGCGTAAATATTGACCGTGTTCGTTGTAGCGAGGCCATCGCATGTCTTTTTCGAACGTATTCGGATTTCTATTCAATAGCAAAAAAAAAAAAAAATCAATAATTAATCATCAGATCGATTCAAGTATCAATAACAAAAAAATTTTTTTTTTAAAAAAAAACAATAACACATTGATGTATTATTTACACTTGAAACTTCGCTTTGAATCTTTAAATTTAGAATTTTTTTTACTTTGAATTTTCGAATTTAGAATTTTTTTACTTTGAATTTTCGAATTTCGAATTTTTTTTTTAATTTGAATTTTTGAATACATGTATAGAATTTTTTTTTACTTTGAATTTTCGAGTTTAGAATTTTTTTTACTTTGAATTTTCAAATTTAGAATTTTTTTTACTTTGAATTTTCGAATTTAGAATTTTTTTTTACTTTGAATTTTCGAATTTAGAATTTTATAGATTCAAAACGAGTTCAATTAACTAATTCTTAATTTTTTTTTTTAATTAATAGATGACTTACCCAGTCTTAGCGAAATTGGTCCACATGGTCATCATCTGATGGCCCAACCGGATCTCGTCGGCCGTCACGTTCTCCAACTTGGCCTGCTCGTCCACCAGTCCGAAGACGAACACCACCTCATCGCCTTGCGCCGCTCCCACGAAATCCGGGTAATGGGAGAAGGTGGGTCGGTGAGCGAACTCGTAGCGGAACACGTTGTTCGCCACGCCGGAAGTGCTGAGCAGATTAGCCAACTGCGTGACGGACGAATGGCTGTAGAGGTCGCCGCAAAAGTCGATAAAGTTCTCCCGACAATCTTCTCCTCCGCAACGGTACAAGTTGTGCACGACGGTCCTCAGGTCGCCGTTGGTCCGAAAACCGTAGAAATTATCGATGTGGGAATGGACCAAAGCCCGCAGGTCATCGTTCGACAAGGTATTGTTGAGGAATTTGTCCATATATTCGGTCTTTTGTACCAAATGCGAAAGTAAACAAACGGAACCTTCGTGTTGCGTGGTACCCAACATCACGTCCACCTTCTTCTCCAACGGCAGCTGTTGTTGTTGTTGTACTCGTTTTAAGGGCGTGTCGATGAGGAACTCGTGGTCGATGGTCAACCTCCAGGGTCGAGGAGCTCGGATGGCGGCTTTCAGTAAGTTTTTAGCCGGAACTTTTCTTAAACAATTGACTAATCGAGTGGTGTTTACGTTTTCCAGTTGTTGTTGTTGCCCGCAGCCCACGCTTCGAGCGATGGACAGAGCTTGTTCCAACGGATCCATTTCGAACGCCCACTCGCCTTGAGCGATGCCGCTCTGTAAGATGGCTCTGTTGAAGAGTTTGGGTCCTTCGAGGGTGGAAAACATGAGCGCGCTGACCGACATCGAGCCGGTCAAGCGTCCGAACAGCGTGATGCGTTCCGGATCGCCGCCTAATTGCGCGATGTTCTTTTTCAGCCAACGTAGAGCCAGCATTTGATCCATCAGACCCATGTTGCCGGGAGCTTGAGCGTCGCCGGTGCTGAGGAAGCCGAAGACGGAGAGACGGTAGTTGACGGTGACGACGATGACGCGGCCGTGAGTGGCTAAGCGCGAGCCGTCGTATTGGTTGGCGTAACCGTAGTCGAAGCCTTCGCCCGGCAGCCACACCATCACCGCCATCTTCTCGTTCTTACTGCTGGTCTCGTTGAGCCGGCGACCGGGTACGTAGATGTTGAGGTTGAGGCAGTCTTCGCTGACCAAAGAGTCGTCGAGGTCGTCGTGGAGCGGACGGTAGATGACTTTGCGCAGGTGCGGCGGTTGCATGCAGCTGGCGCGGAATTGAGCGGCGTCGAGCATGGTCTCGGTTTCCGAGTCGTCCAGTTCGATGGCTTTGGAGAAGCGTTGAGGGATTTTGGCGTAGGGCACGCCGAGGAATTTCATCAAGGGGTTGCCGTTGATTTGAGAGGAGATGCCGCGTAAATAGCCGGAGGTGGTGTGGACGATCGGCCGTTGGCAATGGATTTGCTGAGCGCAGAAAGCCACCAGAAAAACCGCGAGAACGAGCTTCATTTTTTTTTTTTTTAAAAAAAAGAAAATTTCGACTTTTTTAAAATGAGAAAATTTTTTAAAATTGTTTTTTAAAAATGAAAATTTTTTTCAAACTTTTTTAAATTCGATTTTTAATTTTAAAATTTCTTTTTCTTGAGAGAGAGTTGTTTTTTTTTTGGTTGAGTGGAATTGGTGAATTTGGTTGAGTGAGTGCGAGTGCGCGCTCCTTATATACTATCTCCGAGGTCGGTCTGTCACTGACCCTCTTTCTCTCTCTCTGCGGCGCTGACGTCTGCGAAGAGTTGCGTCACGAGAGCCACCAATAGAAAAACGCGACGAGAGATAACCAGCTCGGACCAGGGCTCAACTCGTAAAAATTAATTTAAATGAAGAAGTGTGACGTCACGGGAGTTCGGGAGTGAGTGACCCAAAGCTCAACCAACGCGTCACATCCTTTTTTTTTTTTTATTTATTTCAATCAAAAAAAAAATTTTTTTAATTTTTAATTAAAAAAGTGAAAGTGACGTCATTTTCGGAATGGACCAAACTTAATTACTGGTAAGTGAAATTTAAATTTTTTAAATTTAATTAAAAAAATTGTTTTCACTTCTTATACGATGTCAGAGTTTGACTAATAACGTCATAACCATAAGAAAATCAATCAAAAAAAAAAAATTCTATTATTATTATGATTAGATTGATATAAGTAGGTTAAATCAATATAACACGCGTATCAGATTTTAGGTAATAGATATTTATTATTATAGTATCGCGAGTATTGATTTTTTTTCTTAAGTTCAACAAAATTGATATTGGAAGTTGTCAACGTTATATAAAAGTGTTCGTATAACTTTGAAACGACGATATTTATCGAAAATATGTTTACGTCACATTTTGTTCCAAATTTTATTAGCTTTTAAATTGCTCCCAAGTAGTTTTTTGCTAGAATTAATTTTTAAGGTGGAAAAGTAGCAAAATTTAAGTTGTAGACACGTTGGTTGGTTTTTTTTTTTTATTTTATTTTTATTTACCGGGTACCGAGATTTTGATTTGGATTTAAAATAACTTTTAAACGGTGATTTTAATTGAAAAGTTTCTTTACATTAAAGTTATTCGAAATTTAATTAGCTTTAAAATTGATGTCGCGTAAGTTTTGTCTAGAATTAACGTTTGAGGTCCTAAATTATTAAAAATGTGTGAGATGTCACCAGTGCTGAATTTTCACTGGGAAAAATTTGTATGGTATTTTTTTGTTATTTTTTTTTTTTTAAAAATAGTTTTTAGTTATTTATAGGAGGGGGTGGGTGGGGGTTTGAACAGGGGGGTCAACTGACCCTAAATTATTTCTCCACAAAAAAATCCAAAAAAAAAAAAAAAAATTCATAAAAAAAAAAAAAAATTCATAAATAAAAAAAAATGCCTTAAAAAAATCTGATGTTAGATAATAATAATTTTGATGACCCCTCCCTTTACCCCCGCTCTTTACCCCCTCTATTTCACTTTCCCTCTCATCACTTCAAATACACTCTCCACTATTATCCCCCTCATCTACCTTTAATATTAGGTACATAAAAAACAAGAACAAAAAAAAAAACGTGGTTGAAGTCGTTCAACTTTTGATTCATTTTTTTGTCTGTGAACTTTGACTCTGAGCGAAAGCAGACGAAAAAAAAAAAAAAAGATACCGAATGAGTAGGTGGGGTGGTTTGGGGGGGGGGGGGAGGGTGTCTGGATACACCTGTAAAAAATTCCATGTCAGGGGGACGTTGACACTGAACCGAAAAAGATAGGGAAGCGCTCCTATTCCCAACGATAGGAGGAGGAGACGGTTCGCGCTTTAGGTCAGCGAACCGGAAGTTTTCGTTTCTTTATTTTGTTTGTTTGTTTCTTGGTAAAACTTTTAGTTTCAAATTTGAACCGAGATTATTTTTAATATTTTTTATTTATTTAATTTTAAATTCTATAATCATTTTTTTGCGAACCGGTAGTTGCTTTCATTTCTTTCCACCCTCCTCCTCCTCCTCTCTCAATCTTTTCCACTCCACGTGATTGGAGTCCAGAATAGCCCTTACTCATGAATTCGGAATAGATTAAAATGCCACTGACCCCTTCCCCTCGGTGTTTTTCCACCACACACCCCCCTCCCCTATCTACCTACTCCCCTTCGAGCTCACCTGGTGCTAAAAATGAACCGAGGGAGAGCGAGAGAGGTCAATGGGCCCAATAGAAAGGATAGGAATGTTCAAGGCAACCGGAAGTCCTCCCTTCAACAATAGACCCCCTTTCTCTTTCGTTATGGGCCCTTAAAAAGTTTGGCCCATTAACCTCCTGAGCTATTTTTTTCTTCTCTCCTCCAATCGCCATAATAAAAAAAATCTCCCATTCACCGCTAAGGGCACTTTTTCGTTTTCTAAGGCAAGGGCACTTAAGTGCGACAAATAAAAACCCTAAAAATAGAATCGAAAAAAAAATATATTTTAATTTTTTTTAATTAAAATTTTTTCGACTTTTTTTTTTTTTTTAGTTTTTTTTTAATTAACTGCAAACGAATATTTTACAATAATAATAATAATTAAAATTCAAATGTTTTTTCCATTGCAAAACATTTTAATTAACGATAGAAGATTTTTTTTTCTTTTTTTAATTAATTAATTAGTTATTTTTTTTTAACTAATTAAAAAATAAATGAATGAAGAGAAAGTAAATTGTTTTTAATGATTTTGGCGCCAATCACGTCATATTTGACCTAATTTTTTTTTTGAAGGAAAAAGCTCATCTTGTGTTACGCGCAACTGTTTACCACAGGCTCCCATTACCAACCAACAACACACCCCTTCCATACGCCCTACTATTAACCCCTACACCCGCGCACTCAATAAGCCCCTTCCTCTTAAACTAGGTCTTCCGGTTCTGGGGACATCGAGTCCGGGTTTCCACCTGTGTGAGTAGGAAAAGCGTAGATGATGAAGTTAGAGTGGTCAGCAGCAGCAGCAGGTGCGGTGCTTGGTCAGGGTCAACCGCTATACCCAGGGTGAACGCACTGGTTCAATGCAAAGGCGATCGATTACCTCAAAGACCCTGAACGCACGTAACTTACTCACACACACACAAACAGATTAGTATCATTCCGTTCGCGTGTTTTGAATTTCATTTGATTGAAAATCGGAGTTTGATTTCATTCGACCAGAAAAAGTTTTAAGCGAAATTAGATTTTTTTTTATATTAGAACTTGGTTATAACGTCATCATCAAAATATGTATCATCCGTTACATCCGAGTTATGCCAAATTTATTTCGCACTAACTTTATAAAGAGCGGGGAAAACAAATTTATATAAGTACTGTATCTGAGTTTTTTTGTTGTAGAACTTGGTTATAACGTCATCATTAAAAGCTATTATCCGTTACATCCGAGTTCTGCCAAATTTATTTCGCACTAACTTTATAAAGAGGGAGGAATACAAAATTATATAAGTATTTGAGGTTTTTTTTGTAGTAGAACTTGGTTATAACGTCATCACCAAAATCTATTGTCCGTTACATCCGAGTTCTGTCACATTTATTTCGCACTAACTTTATAAAGAAGGGGGGGGGGGGAAACAAAATAATATAGATAATTGAGATTTTTTTTTATGTAGAACTTGGTTATAACGTCATTATCAAAATCTACAGTATCTTCCGTTACATCCGAGTTCTGCCAAATTTATTTCGCACTAACTTTATAAAGAAGAATTGAAACACAATTGTAAATTTCTAACGTTATAGCCGAGGTATATTTTTGACGCAAAAACGTCTTTTTCCAAAGGTTAATAATGTACAGTAATAATTGAGAGGTGAGCCAAGTGTTGCATCCAAGGACGTTACAACCAAGTTCTACCGTTATTTTCTCGTTTCCTCGATGAATCATTGTTGTTTTGATTGACGGGATAATAATAGTAATTATCGTCCATAATTTTGCCCCCGGAACGAATCAGTCTGACGAGTGGGAAGTTAACGTAACCAACTCAATGGATTCTAATAAGCGGCGGGTTATTGTTTTTAGTGCATGACGGCACTAAGGGGCGAAAGGGGGTAGGGAGTGTGTCTGCGCGTGAGTCTAATTAAAAGACTCGTGCCCGGATAATTAACAATTTCTAATCTATTCAGGTCACACTTTCAGTGCCTCTCACTCAACTCAACCGAAGAGAGAGAGAGAGAGTTTTCAAGTTGCGTAATCTAATCGGAATCGCTCGATAACTAAATTAAGTAGACTAAAAGATTATTATTAAATTTGGATATGATAGTTAAGAGGGATGTTCCGGGAACATCTCCCTCGCTCATGCGCAATCACTCTCTCGATCCGCTCTCTACCGGCTACCACTCAAGGTTAATCCCGGGTAGAGAGGTCACCACACCCTAACCCTAACCCCATCTTCATAAACCCAAACAATATTTCGTAATCTCAACTCTTTTTTTTATTTTTAAGTTTTGTCACTTTTTTTTTTTTTTTTAGTAGGGAGTTAACTTTCTCACGCACTTAAAACTCTCTCTCTGTTTCCGTTTAGTTTACAATTTCAGTTACGTCAAAGTTTGGGTGACGTAGTTTACTTCTTCGTTTTTAGTCCTTAAATTTTTATGTTTTAGTGCCATTGTTTTTAGCTATAAATTGAAGGGTTTTAGTGCGTGATTTTTAAGTGCAGTTTTTAGTTTTTAGTGCATTGTTTTTAGCTTTAAATTTTTAGTTTTTAGTG
>JAQGAZ010001755.1:0-24885 GCA_034692225.1 Polydesmus complanatus | reverse complement strand
ACCTGGAGTATATAATCCATCAAAAATCTCAATTTTTTCAAAAAGTGGAGATTGTCACTTTTGATATGACATGCCTCTATTATGCGTGTTCATGCCAATTAATTAAGTATCAATCTTTAATTATTATTTTTTTTTTCCGTTCCATCTCGTTAAAGTTTATCGGAATTATATTTTAACAGTAATATTGTAGTTCATAAGAGATCGAATAATTATTATGTTTTCGATATTGGGCGTGATAGGCATTTTTTTTTTATTATTTTGTTTGTTAAAAAGAAATGGTTTTTGATGTTCCAGAGGCACGAAAGCATAAATAATTAGTGTGGGATTGGTTTTTTTTTTTTTATTTTAAAAATTTTTATACAGTACGTGTAATTCCTCTAGCTTTATAGTTTATGACTTTATTTCTGATGCTGTCAACGGATAACGTTTCTCAGTTTTTGACGAATATGCCTTATCGCGAGCACCGGGAGAAACATGTGGCTTACGCTATAAACCTCGCGTGATTTAAAATTTATTGAAAATTTCTATCCGGACCCAGTTTTATATATTTTTTTTATATTTTTTGACGAACGCGTTCACCTAAAATCGGTGGCAGAAAATATTGCAAATAATATATGAACGATTCATTCTCATTTTTTATGCGTGATTTTCAAAATATGCTGGCGTTGCACCATCTAACCTCAATTTTTGTGGGTTCGTGATTTGTAACTTTAAACTTTTATGATATATTTGGACTTTTTTAGAGGTCTTTTAAAAAAAATTTCTTTTTAAAGTCAGGAAACCTTTTTTTTATTTATTTATTCTTATCGTCTATATGCAAAAAGCACTATGGTATATTTTTTTTACCACCAATCGGAATAACGCTATGTACATCGCGTAAATAATACTGTAGATAGGAACAAGAGAGAGAGATAGAAAAAGAAAAGATAAAAATCTAATGCGTAAACATCAATTGCAAAATCGTTTACAAATTGTATCGAAAAGTTTTTGTTTTAGGTTATATGCAGTAGCTTGCACGTGAAGAGTAAATGATCGTAAAGAAGTGTTATTACGCTCGTATCTCTTAGCTCAGCCATGAAATCTAAATATTTTAACTTAGTTTAAGCATGCATGTACATCAAAGATATAAAAAAAAGAGAAAAGAAAAGAAAAAAATGTTTAGAAAATACTCCGTTGGGTATAGTGTTTATTGTGTAACTATGATGCACCCGAGTACATTGCTTTTGGCATTCCATTTCAAAAGACTATTCTATTTTTCTTATGACACATTTTAGCGTATTATGTCATTTACGTATACAGTATAATATTCAGCAATGCAGTAAACTATATGATGCACTCACTGTTTAAAAAAACAAACTTAAACGTGTGGATGGGTATTGATGTCACATTTTTTTTTTCACTCATTTTTTTGTGGTTTTAATAAAGTTTTGAATTGTATAGCCTACCAATTCTATTCTTATTAATATTTTTTTTATTTTTTATTTCAGAGGCAAATGCGAAGACGCGGTGGCTGGAATTCAGTTCACTCCTATGTACGCTTGTTCTTGTTGGAATAGCGATGAGAAATGCAGGAACATTCATCAGCTAATTAACAACAATTCGTGCATCGGTTAAGTATGATTCTCATCTAGAAATTGACTTTTGTCAGGCGTAAAAATGAAAGAGTGAAGTCGTGCAGGCAAGCAATTAATTTAAAAGGCATGAGCTGCTTAGAAAATGAGCTTTAACATATCAAACGCTGGTGGATAGAAAAAAAAAATACGGTGCACGTGAAAATAATATTACAGTATTTACCAAGTGAGGAAAAATATTCAAGTGTTTGTATTTTTTTTTTTTTTTGGTTAAATATAATAAGAGATAATATTTTTTACAGCAAAGTTAGTTTTAATGATTTAATGCGATTACAATAAATTCTAAAAAAAAAAATTACGGTACGGTAAATATTTATTGTTGAGCTAATAATAATATTTTGTTTTTGTGACATTTACTAATGAAGGATATAAATTAATGGTAGTTAAATTTTAAATGCAAAAAATAAGATTTGAAGGAATTTGTTTTAGTTTTGAGGCGTTATTTTGTTTGTTAAAGCTTTTGCATTAATTTATCATAACGCTAAGAAAAAAAATTCATTAAGGTTTTACATAAGACAATTGCAAAAAATTGCTATAGTTGGTAAAAAAAAATTGAACGGGTGCATTAAAGTTGGTTTAGTAATTCATACCTCAGGAGAGTTTGAGATATTTAATTTATTCATTTAAGTCAATGTTTACTATTTCTTCAGCTTTAGGGGATTTTTTTATTAACTTGTTTTTTTTTTCCTTTTTTTTTTTTATAGGTGAGTATAGCGGAGTTTCAGAAGCCCGATTCCCTCCATTTAAAATCAATGAATTGTGGAATGACAATCCACCTTCACTTTCACCGTCCACAACCGAAAAGTTTCCGTCAAAGAGTAGGATTCTTTCCGTGTTTTCTCCCAGCGATTCGTCCGAGCGCCAAGTGGACAAACCGCCTACTTTTCATGAAAATCAAATCGATCCCTCCATTACTTCTCGAGATAGTTCCGAAGAAAATAAAACGCCATCCTCTTCAACCGTAATAGTTTCGTCCAACGATGAATTGCCTAATGTTTTACTTGACTCGAAACGAAGGGCAGAAAGAGTTACTCTTCCGCCTCAAGATTCCGCCCACATAACAATTGGTTAATTTAATTTTTTTTTTTTTTTGTTTCATTTTTTAAATTAAATTTTTTTTTGTTATTGTTGTATATGGCTGTTATTTATAAATACAAGACGAGTTAATACTATTTATTGTGTTATATTTATAGTGACTAGTACATGTACCTGGGCCCAAGAGACCTGCGAAGCAACTTCGGCTTGCCATTTATTGTTAGAAAATGTTTTTTTGGCCTGCGATGACAATGGAGCTTCGTGCAACCGTACCAATTGTTTGGCAGCCATTAGGAATTTTTATCATCTTGGGAATCCTGATAAAACATTCGACGTTGCTTTTTGCAACTGCAGGTATAAGACTACACAAAACTCTTAACTTATCAATCTAGATTATCTGAGCTTATTAATTTAGATGATTCCTTACGGTATATTTATCGATTTCGTTCAAAACTGTACCTCAACTTCATAATTAAAATAGATAAATTAGCGATTTGACTAGCATCTGCCATTTAAATGCTCATATAAACATAATAAACATATCCATTAATTTTATTAATTATTTATCAATTTATAATTTTCAGACAGGACGATACGGCGTGCTTTTTATCTCAAAGAAGGATGCATCCGGCATGCGCAATAACTGTGCAAAGCCATATGCCAGGCTGTGATGAGATAGCCGAATCTTGTATGAGGCGAGAGGACTGCAAGTGAGCCGAGTACATTAGATGCACATTTGAAAGCATATTATATAACTATATATTTTTTTTTAAAATTAAATTATAGGTATCGTTTGCAACGCTTTGTAGATGCCTGTGCCGTAAACAGGAGTACGTTTTTATGCCAATCGTCACCTCGTGCTTGTCAAGAAGCTCTAGTGGGCATTTTGGGGACTCCCTTGCGAACCGTGTGCGGATGCTCTGGCAATAATATTATATCCCTCTATAAATGCACCGATTGGCAACGAACAGTGTGGCTAAATCCTTGTGTAGGTAATGTTATCATTCACGGTATTTTTTTAAAGTTATTAATGAATGATTTAATATTATTTTTTAATTGCATTTTCTCGATTGTCTCAATTTATAAAAAGAGTTCTTTTTTGCAGTACAAGCTCAGAGAGAATTTCTGGATGATCGTTCGAACCGAATTTCTCAAGTTCCGAGACCAGCGATGAAGATCGGGCCTCTGCCGTACACCCCAAAACCACATTTAGCCGAAAACGAAGATTTTTCTTCGAATTCTTCTCCTCAGGGTCAAAACGCGTTAGGTACAATGCCAACTTACGTCGCGCCAACGAAGATCTCGCCACCGCAGCCTGCTGCCCGTACGCTGTTTTTTTTAAATTTTGCGAAAAGTATCACTGTGATGACAATAATTTATTTGCAGATCAATATTGTAATTTAACGGGAAAAGGTCCAGATCCTTTGAAGATTCGATATGGAACTGGCAGACGAGTAAGAGCAAAGTTTCATTTAGTTTCGTTTATAGTTGTCAAAATAATTGCAAATTTTAAATGTCTACAGGTTTACAGCAGGGAAGACCCTGATTGCTCTTCGATATGCAAGTGTGATTATAAAGGAGATATGGATTGCCGAGTTCTGCCGTGTGCTAGTAGAATTTCTTGTCAAACATCGAATGCTGTTTACAGTAAGTATTCCCCACAATTTTTCTTTTTTCCTTGAAAAAATTAAAAGGAAAAAACGTAAATCAGTTAGTTCTTGCAAAGTTGCATTCATTGTTTTCAATTCTAGTTAGTAATAACGGGGAAGAGAGACCCAACTTTTTGAGATGTATTTCTCGGTGCAATTTATAAAATTATGCAGGTCTCTTACTGCGTTCACTGTAAAACGTTAATTGCAAGTTAATCGGATCAATAACGGCAAATTTCATTTGAACTTTATTGCAAAGATTAAAAGAAAGGGAAATTAAATTACAGAATAATAATTATTGTTATAGCAATAGTGCAGTACATGTACATGTATGATGTACCGCATAGACGTGTAGGGATTGTTCCATTGCGATAAGAGGTAGAATTTGAAGATTAGCTTGTGAGCAAGGTGCTTGGTACATGCGCGGCATCTAGCGTCTTCTTTTTCAAGCTCATCTGCTGACAGTGCAGAATTACGTTTTCCGCGTTTTCTTCGTTTAATGTCAACATTTTATTTGTGTTAAATTAATAATCCTTACATTATGATATTACTTTCTCGAAGGTCATTCACAACCCGCATTCCAAGCTTACAGAGGACAATGTATTTGTTACTCGGGAAAATTTATTTGCGTGAAACCGCCTCCACAGCTCTACAATCTTCGCCAAGGTATGCGAAAGAGCTTATGAGCTCAAAATGTGTTAAGCTTTATAAATCAGATCATTCATAAGTCATAACATGCACATGATATCTCAGATTTTTAGCTTATGGCCTAATCTAATTATTGTCATCGTGTTTTTATTTTAGGCATATTTTTATTCCTGGGGTACAGTGAATTGGAAGAACGCCTGCTCAGCCCGGTCACGCATATGAATATCTACAATTCTATAGAACGGTTGCAAGAAGTTGTTAACGAGGTACAAGGAAAAACTGTATGCAGTAGCCTACATTTTAATTTGTAAGAATTATTGTTAATGTTTACTATCATTTTTTTTGTTGGCTATAGAGTGGAAAACTGTGCAAATTGGAAGCCTACAAACATATTGGAGAAAACATCGTCATGCAAGCTTTTATGGAAGAATTTGAAAGTGCGAGGAAAAATAATAGCATGGCGAAAAGTATGGTCCTGAAAGAAAAGGTAGGAACAAAAATTTTCTTAACCATATAATATTATTTAAGTAAAATACTCTATGAATTTTTAACAATTTTCAAATTTCTTCTTTCAATTAACAAATCTTGCTTTTCTTTTTCTTTACTCTTGTTTTGTTTCTTATTTCTTTTAAGGATTACTGCTATCATTCTTTGATAAATCTATCTGCCATGATAAATAGCCACAATTCAACTATTCGAGATGACGTCGCCATGTCACTCTTTAAACTCTCAATAGTGGAAGTTCATGTGACAGAACCAACTAACGGATGTCTAACAATCTCTTCATTACAAACTTTAAAATATCTTATTTTCGCTTCTTTAGCATTTCTTGTAACAGTTTCACCTGCTTATTTATAGTTTCTGATTTCTTCATGTACATTATAAAAAAAAAGTGTAATCCCGAAAATTGCACTCATTGCGTCCTCCAACACTCTTATAACTTCATGTGTCCAAGTACTTCGAGTACTACGTTATACGAGTAGAGTTCATCATCAGTTTCAAAATATCTTTCAAAAGGATAAGTAGATTAGTGAATCACGTATGGAACACTATCAAGAATAATTATTGTTTCTAACGATTTCAGTCTATACATTTTGAAAAAGATTTCAAGCAACTATTTGCTTAAATTTATTTACAAAAAACCGCTATTGCGCTCTGCTTCGAATTGGTTTTGCGAATATTTATATTCAATCAGGCACGTACAGGTCGGGACGATATTAATAATTGTACCGTACGTTAAGGCTGGAGAAATAATTTATGCAAAAAAAAGAGGGGAGCAAATTGTTATTCAACGTCATGTAAGTTGGGAAAGAAATTTTTGTTAATGTGCTAATTCGAATCATTACATTTATATGTGTTTTTGATTGAGAAATTTAAGTGTAAAAATTGAGTTTTGAGAATCTTTTTTTCTTTTTAATTTAAATGTTGAACGCACGACAATTTCACTCTTATAATAATGAAAAAAAGACAGTAGGCTTGTTTATAATATCGTGTATAAATAAATTAATCGTCATCTGTAAATACTCGATCATATTATCTACTATGTAGAGCCAAGAAAAACTGTTTCAAAAAAAAAAAAAAATTTATTTGTATTTTTCATAAGCGATATATTTATAGCGAGATTAATTTTATCGTAGTCGCGAATTAGTAGCATTATTTTGTTGGCACTGTAGCAATGTTGCGCTAGGGTTTCTGAGCAATATTTATTATTAGCGCTGGATAAAGCTGATACTGTAATTTATAAATACATTACTACTGCATTCGCGTGCGTTGAGCGAGAGGCCGAAATACAACGCAAAAAAATATTTTCTTTTTTGGAGTTTGATTTTTTTTTTCTCTTTTCTTTCGCGTTTTAAAACCAGCTATATATTTTGTAATTACCAATTTCTTACGGAAAAAAAAAAATAAAATAAGTAAGACGAATATTTAGCAGGGACAAAATTATAATTTTAAATATTATATTCTATACAGTACGGTATAAAATTAATACGGTAATAATAGTAGGCTCAATGTTTTGGCCAAGGTTGCCAAAAATGTTTTTTCTAACGGTTTTTTTTTTCTCCAAAAAAAAAAAACAAACGGTGAAATGTATTTATACAATGATTTCATTTTCATAAATCTTACCTTTTATTTTTTTAATAGATTTGTCGTGGTTACAATTTATGCACGCTGATTGTAACTACAATTTATTGGAATTTTATTTTTAAAATTAATTATTTTTGAGTTGTGATATAAAAATTATTTTGTAAAAATCCTTATAATGTGAACAAGGAAAAAAATAAGGTAATCGTTAGGTTACTAGGTATATGTGTTTCTAAAACAATTTTTTTTAAACTTAATTTATTTGAGCATTAAATACAATATGTTTGCAGTAAATTAGGTTTCTTATTTTAGATGGTAAAATATTGGAAGATAACCTGAGTCTTTCCTGTTTGGTGCTCGCCACAATCAATACTGTGTGCATCACGTAAACATTTTTTTTTAATAATTTAAGATAATTTCTGACTCATCCGAAGGAACTAAAGAGATAAAATTTGAGGAGAAAAGAAACTTAGGCGGAAATTCCTATCTATGCTAATGACAAGTAAATAGTGGCGGCCACCAAACGGTACATCCGATAATTTTATTTAAATTAGCAATCACAAAAATGTTGATTGTTTGTTTTTTATTTTTTCCCTCCGACTTAGTTGAACTCGTCTAAGTCAATTTTTACTTTTCTTTTTTTCTTTTGATGGAATTATTAAATTTTTACATGGAAGTATTTAAATATTATATGAACGCAAAATGTTAGAATGCCAAAGTTGAAATTTTTTATGCGCATTCTCAAACGCAATTTTTTTTATACTTTATAAAAAAAAATGAGGTTTTTTCTTTTTAATTTTTTATCACGTTTCATGGTTTTTTTTTCTCAGTTGAATGGTTTTTCTGAACTGCACTTAAGTATATTATAATAACATCTCGAAACGTTAATAATTGGGTTTTTAGTAAAAAAAAGCATGATAAAAATGTGAAACATAGTAAGCGTTTAGTTTGTTAGATCAAAATTATTTGTTTAATCAACGAGCACACTCTCATGTTGTTATTGTTTATAAAAATTGGTGAAAA
The DNA here is from genome assembly GCA_034692225.1 of Polydesmus complanatus. Taxonomy (NCBI): domain Eukaryota; kingdom Metazoa; phylum Arthropoda; class Diplopoda; order Polydesmida; family Polydesmidae; genus Polydesmus; species Polydesmus complanatus. The sequence goes on along the minus strand of JAQGAZ010001755.1, from coordinate 16,817 downwards.
TATTCTATCCGCACTCACGGATCTACATGGTAAACACTATCGACGGTTATAATTTATTATAATATTATCAGGTTGCTAATTTATGGCAATGTGTATATTCAACAAAGTCATAATTGGGCGTTTTTATGTTGGAAAAATATTATTTTTTTTTTTGATTTTGTTTTGATTGACTTTTTCAAAATAAATAGCAATAACGAATTGTAATCTCTATAACTATATGTAATGTGAAAAGTAGTGAAGCATTTCAAGCTTTTTACTAAGTAAATAATTTTTTTTTTGCTTAACGATAAGTTATCCAGTATTAGAAAAAAAAAAATGCTTTTTAATTGGTATAAAATGCTGAATTATTATTTTTTTTTTCTAACAAATTGCATTACGAAATGAAATCAAATTTTTGTTGATTTTCGAGATTTGACTTTTTTTTTTTTTTAAAAAAAAAAATAATAAAAAAATTGGCGATATAAATTTTTTAAAAAATAAATTGTTCATAAAATGAACCTCAATAAATTTATAAGTACTGAAAAAGATACATGTACAGTTTTATTTAAAAATTATTACATTGTATTTATTAAAAAGTTTTGAGTAACAATTCAAAATGACGTGATCGAGTGTTGTGTTATCGTTCGAGTGTGGCCTATATTTTGCAACAAGCGCTGATGATCTTGAAGTCATTGTGTGATGGACGAGAGAAATACGTGCCACAGAAGCCAAATATCTTCATACTTTTATTTTGAAAAGAGAGAAGAAAAAAAAAATTGTGGGAGTAAAAACAGCGCTATATAGCCTAATGACGTCAGTCAACAACGCTTTTCGAGCGTTTATTACAGGCTAGCTAGGTTGTAGCAAAGGGCAGTGATTCGTGTAATCAGGACGTCAAAATCCGATTTCATCGACGCTTAGGTCAGCGCGATGGATAAAATTCGCCTTGTTTGTACACTCATTTTATGAGTTTGCTAGCCAGCAGTTTTTTTTTTATGTTGTATTTTATTTTTACACAAAATCAGCTGTTTTTTTTTTTTTTTTCAGTTTTTAGTCAACAAATTGCAAAAGATAATCAATCTTATGACGGGTATAATATATGCCCGTTACCCACTTGATAAACAGTTTCAATGAACTTGGCGGCTTAGTGAAAAACAGCGTGAAATATTGCTGGAGATTTTATGTAGATCAGTAACGGATCCGCCGCCGATGTATAAATACAAGTACGTTGCACCTTCGGGCAATTGCCACTGTGTTATGACGCCGAATACGCCCTCGATTAACCTGATCAAGCTGTATTCAAACTAATTTCATCGTACGTGTTAAATTAAGTTTTTAGCTGAAGGTTTGAGCACAAATGCTATTTGAAAGATTTAGCGAAATTTAAATACATTTCGATTACGTGGATTTTAGATAAAATTGAGATAACGGTATTAGTTTTAATAAAATTATTATTATTGCTAGCAAAGAGTTTTCGTTTGAAAGTCTTCTATAAATTCCACCAGAGCATCAATAATTATTTGATACAGTAATTTCAAGACTAATAATACTTTTTAAACGCTCAATCGCGCGGTAATAATTTTTTTTTTTACATTTATTGGTCAATAATTAGCTATTGATTTTGAATTGAATAGTTTGCGCTCTAACGGTTGAAACGAGGAACATCACTTTTCATTGCTATTTTTGTTTTTACGATTGCTTTTAAAGAACGAAATGAATGAACAGATTTTCTTTTTTTGCAAAGAGCATTTCGTTGTGTTTGTTTTTGTCGATATAAAAACTGCGCTATAGAGTTGTGGGTAAACAATTTTTGCGTCGTTAACTCATTGAGCATTATTAGTTCATGTTGACAAAACAATGTTTCATACAGTAGATTTTTTAAAAGTTAAGTGAATGATTCCATTCAAGTTGTTTGTGCTTTTTTCTTTTTTCGTTTATCGTACATGCCAATAAATTTCAATAAACGTGGCAACTGCTTTAACGAAATTTTTACTCTAGCGCAAGAGTGAGTTTCCGTGGAAGAAAATATTCTCTTCGCAACTTCAAATTGTTGACTACAATGAATGAATATAAAAAAAAAATATGATATTGCCTGGAAACGATTTCACAACAAACGGTGGCGTATTAATCGTTTACCGGTATTTTAGTTTAATGAAATACAATATTTCTAGAAAAAAATTTTTAATTTTGAAAATATTTATACCGTACATTTTTGTTTTATTTTAAACCTATAGAAAAGTTATGCCACAGTGAATAAATGTCTCCAACATCTTCCCCAGAACTGCATTTTGCTATTACAGACGTTAATCAAGTGGCAAAGTTACATTTGAATATCACATGTTATCAACCTGTTAAAGTATTTCGAAATTTTGGTTTTAATTTCTAAGTAATTTATTTAAACTGCAGCTAAATTAGCACAAATAGTGGGGGGGAGTCTATTTTTACTTTGGCGACTGGTTTATACGAGATGTGTATGGAATATCTTCCACGAATATTTTTGTGCTTCCTAAGTACCGCAAGTTTCTTTCTTAGAAAGAAAAGAAAAAGAAAAAAAAATTAAAACTATGGCTTTTATAGCATCCTATTTCGAAGTGTTCTCGGAGCTTAGGCTTTTTTCAATCTTCTTAGAGATAAGTTATAAATTATTGAACAGAAACGGAAGGAATGACGCTACATCTAATCATTTACTATTCTACTGTTATAGTAGGTTGGTTGGTGTATCGAGCAGTAGTCATGTCCCGGGGATAATTTTCTTTCACTTTTTCTCTATTCGCCCTACAGTACCTTTATTATCGAGGTGTAATGTGATCAACTATAGTTCTACACATCCACGCGTTAGATTTACTAATTAGTTTCAAATTTTATTGCGTGACTTTACAGCATAATATTAGATTCTAAGTTTGCGGGTGATTACATTTTCATTATTTTAAGTAATTTCGTTAAGCAATAAATAATTAATGTCTGGTTTGTGTTTTTTTTTAAAAAGTTAAAAGCGTTTATCTTTGCTCGAAGTTTTTTTTTATTGACATTGTCCAAATTGCTTAATTGTAGCTTATTTTTTATTCAGTAACTTTACTAATTAGATACCGGTGGCTTTTATATTTTCTTAGGTATGGGGTAACGATGTTTAGCGTTTTAAATTGAGTTTATACAAGGAACAGCCTATTTTAAGAGGTTTGCATATTTTATTATAAATTAATAACGAATTTAAAAAGTTAATATAAGCGTGTAAATTCTAATTTCTGGCAATTTCTACGCGGTTTATCAGTTATTTAAAATTCTCTCAATTCCTGTTTAAAGAAAGCCAAACTGGTTACTAGTTATTAATGATGAAAAGTGATATTTTAATCATTTACGGTTAGTTTTAGAGTTTATTTTTAATTAAACTTTCCAATCAAATTTTTTTTTTTTATGTTTATTCACATCGTTTGGTGAACAAATTATTTATAGTAAAAACTGCTGCAAAAATTCAAAAGTTATTTTATTAATTTAGGGAAAATAATTTTTATTTAAATTATTTTATTATACAGTACAGCGTAATTATTATCACTTTTGGGAATAATGCTATTTTAAGCTACAATAACTCATTTGCGTATGCCGAGGTTTGTGGTTTAATTAACCAACATTTTATTATTACAGGTAGAAAATTATTTCTACTTTTACAGAATTTTTAGAAAGTTGTTTTACTGTTTTTTTTTTTTAAGAAGAAATATAAAATAAGTCCTTAAATTTGGTCTAATATTGACGCTATAGCCGAGAACAGCTGTTTTTCTTGACGCAATTACATAGTTTTTTTTTAATAAGGGGAATACAATATACAGTATTTTGATATGGTGATATTTGATCTTCAAAATATTTCGACAAAATTCAAAAAAAAAAAAAAGTTTTAAAAAAATGACGTATTTCTTTATTTAATTTGAAATAAATTGGACCAACATTACAACAATTTTATACATTCTGCATTTTCTTTTTACGACATTTTCGTAGTTTGCATCAAAATATTATATTGAAATTTGTCATTTTTTAGAAAGGCTCGTTTGAAATTGCATAATAATTTTAAAGCACTTTATAAAAATTGCTCCAAAAATGTTTTTTGAGAAGACGGATGATGGCTGTTGCTACTCTCTCTCTCTCTCTACTGCTACGAGTAGATGTGTATGACTGGTTTAAGTGCGTGTTGTTTTTCAAGGGGGTGTTTTTGGCGTATCACCTTCCTTCCAGCATCAAATTAGATGTTATGTTATTATTATGTAGGATATAGCTTACATGCGCTCTCCCCTTTTTTAAAATTTTTGCTTTCGGAGATGATTTCATTTAGCCTTTTTTTTTTCCATCATTTATTATACTTGTATTTCGTCGGCGTGTTGTTTCCGTACTTAACCGCATTGACGTTTATTAAGCGAGAGAGCGAACCGGAGTTTTTCTCCTTCTACTCGCTCATTTTCAACTGACGAGCATGAGGAAGAATAAAAGCTTCAATGTTTGACAAGGCTAATAGCTGCAACCAAATACAATTTTTAAGATTCATACATTATTTATGAGGTTGAGAGTATATTATTATTGTATACAGTAGTTTCTAGTTTCTAAGATGCACGATGATAAATAGCAGAATGACAGGAGAGAAAGAGAAGGGAGAGAGAAAAAAGGATTGGAGCAAATTTGTTTACATTTTATAGTGACTAGTCTGTATTGTTTTCGCTGAAAACACACTTTTTAAATATTTATCGCAACCGAGTCTGGTTTCATCAGTTTTGCAGAAGTGCTTTTGACAGACGCGTACATAGCCTCGGTCATAACGACCGATTTATCCTAACTGTCGTCACAAATACAACTGAATTAACAAACAATTCGTACTTGAGGAGCGGGTATTTTTATTTACTTTAACGAGTTATCTATATCCATTTCGCAATAAATTTTGTTTTGGTCGTTTAATAATATTTCTTCTATGATAAATATGCTTTTGAATTTGGCTTGTACCGTATTTTTTTTAATATGTGAGAACACTTTTATGTAGTTAATCCTTAGTTGAGGGAATATAATCAGTTAAATTGTCCGCGTGCACCCTGCTGCTGCTGATTTCCATCAATTATTATTCTTTTTGAAATCGGTAGGGACTCTCACGGCGTATTTAACCTACGCAGCATTGAAACGCAGCTACAAGTTATACGAACTCTGCGCATGCAATTTAGATGGCTTATCAAGTTATCATGAGAATTGTGACCCTACATTTTTCTAATTTACGAGTAGCAAATATACTGTACGTGGGCGACGACACCTGGAAATTATTAGTTTTTTTCCACTTTCAAAAGTACCATTAACTTTATTTAAAAACTTTGTTGAATTTTGTTGGGCTTTTTTTTTTTTTTTCATATTTTCTTCGAAGAAATTATTGGTACAGTATTGAAATAATAATTCTATTCGGAAGACGTATTTTTTTTAGGTACCCAAAGTTTTGGTGCTTAAAATTAAATTGCATTTTCTATAATACAGTAATTTATTAAAATTAGTTTTTTTTTTTAAACGTCTCATTGAAAATTTCTTTCTACGGATACTTATATCGAATTGTTTTTATATTAAAAGTAAATTCAGCGTAAAACAAACATTGGAAATCAGTTCCAGTACCTGTATATAGTTTTTTTTTAAAGCAAAACAAAACACGGGTTCTAGTGTTTTCTTTTAAACCGAGATGAAGAAATTTGATTTAATTTTGAAAATAATATAAACAGTTGAGTTTATAAAGAAAAATGAAATTTCATTAAGGAAACAATTAAAAAAATAATTTTTTTATAGTTATTAAAATTGCTTTTTATATCATTATTTTACTTTAAAGTTTTGATTGGGCGAAAATAATTTCACGTCGTAACTGCCTTTAATTTAATAGAATACGGGGATTTGTCGCTTAGCGACGTACGTTTAATCAATTGTTACTAAAATTATCGGCGTTGAATACGTTGAAACGAAGACCCCAACGATTAATTATTATTCCGATATTTAATTTGATTACAGTACCGTTTCGAGATTATTATAATTATTTCATTTCTATCTATTTTTTTTTTTATCGAACATAATATAAAATCCCTCATCCGCATCAATTCTTTTAATAATTATTATTTTCGGATCGTCACGAATCGCGTTTCGGCTTCATTTTTTCCCTCGCCGAGCGAGTGTGTGAAAGATTTGCATACATTTAATTAATCAATTGAGATCGACGTTAAATACGAGCTTTCTTCTTTGTTATGTTTATTTATTTATTTATTTTTTCTCCGGCGACGACGTCGTTAATTGATGTTAAGTCACGTCGAAGAAAGAATCGTCGGGTCGCTCTCTCTCTGCTTTGAAGCAACGCAATGTTTGCGCCGCAAGTGCAACGATCGAATCTCCCCAACCAAACTCTCTCTCACATGAACTTTTCCTGGGTAATAATGATTTTGTCGAACAGAGAGAGAGACTGGGAGAGTGAATGGTATAGTGCCGTATATAGCAAAAGTGGACGAGCCTTTCCAACGATCGTAGCAACATGATTTTTCTTTTCGCAAAGTGAGTAGAGAGCAAACCGACTGCGTTCCTGTGATGCTGCTGCTGTTTTAATGCGCGAGCGTGTGTTTATACGCGAGCTTTGTTTACCAATCGAAAATTCATTGTACCTACTATACCTTACCACACCAACTCTCTCTCTTTTCTTTCTTCAAAGCCGTTTATGGATTCTTTCGACGTCTTCAACTACGGGTGAATGAAAATTTTTTTTTCTTTTGCCAGGCTCAAATTTTACGGTTTCTCACATCTCTTAACGGACTCTCAGAAAAACTTTTAGAAGCTCGTGATTTTATTTTTTAAAACTCACTTTACCCGTTCGATTCTTTCGAAATTTTTTATTATTTGATTTTGAAAGTGAAGCGTTTTTACCGGGGGATCAACGTTTTATTTAAATTGAAAAATCGGGAGTGAAAATAACAAATATTAATGAACTCGAATTGAGATTTTTTTAAACGTAAACATTGGGCTTCATGTTCATTCTTACTACTAAAGGTAGGATTTTTTTTTAAAGATAAACTAGTCAGTTGTTTATTTTATTAAAGAAAATATATGTGTTTTGTTAAATATTTAATTTAGTTAATTAATTTATTATTATTATTATAGTTAAATATTTTGTTTTTTTACGAGTCTTCTTTATTACTTCGAGTTAACTTTATAGTAACGATTAAAATATTTTTGTTTATTTAATTACGATACTTTTTATCTGTTGTTATAAGTTATATTTTTTGCTAATGATAAGGTGATTCATAATTTTTGATTATATTTTTTATAAAATTTTTATAAATAGATTTATTATTACGGTAGTAACTTTTGCCAATGTTTATTTTTTTTTATCTAGAAGATTTTTTTAAAAAATTAGCATAAAATGATGAACCAGATTGCTGGAATTAATTAACTCTTTAAATATGAACTCAGCTTTGTTTTAGACGTAATTAAATCTTTGAAGAGTTTTTTTCTCCTTCTTTATTAATTTTTTTTTTTTGGATTGGAAAATGAATCTTACGTTTATTGTCTTAGCATCGATCGTCTTTAATATTTTTACCACTAGCGGACTATTCCCGAATAGTAATGAGTATTACAAGTCCCAAAACACTGAATGAAAACCCCCAAATGGTTGTTCTCTTCACACTGTTTCATCTTGTCAATCAATGTTATTCGATTATTTTAGCAGCCAATTTCCATACTGTATTTATTTTATTTAATGAAAAAAAGATAGAGAAAATGTGCGATAAGTTAATCAATTATTACGCAGAAACATACGTTCGTTTTTGTACAACAAATGTCTTATCTGCGCATTTCGATCATTTCAATTTATTCTGAAAATAAATTTTGCTTGCTCTTGGCAATTCATTTCATTTTCTTTTTTTTTTTTTTAATAATACAGTAAGAATAAATTGTAATTTATGGAAATGACATTTGTTTTATTTCGGTTTTGCGAGTTTCTGGCGTGATTTATTCGAGGTGTGTTGATGATTTTACTAAGTAGAATCAACAATAATAATTAGATGAATTATTATAATTATACGTTTTGGGTTGTGGAGAACCGTTGGTTTGGTTTTGAATTGGGCTTGGAATGGTCGATACATTTTCATGTTGTGCAGTAGTTACAGGTGACAAGTGTAATCGATAGTGTAGTGTGTGGCGTTTCGGCCTACTTCGCATGTTGATCTATCGCGAGACTACAGATATAATAATATATATACTGTATACAGTACTGTATGTTATTCTTATTTTTTTGGGGGAAGTTGTGGCGTGACAAAATCCTTGACACCCAAATCAAGCGGAATGAAAATGACGTCATTGTCACGCACCTTCAATCCTCTTACGGACACAAACGCATAACTTTTTATGGACTCATTTCTAATTACCCCTTTACTTGAGATTTTACGAGTGTGTTTTTCTGACAAACAATGCTTTTACTTTTTCTGCGCGCAATTAATGAGGTGAAAATGATGGAGATTTTAGCTATAATCAATTATCTAGCCGTGATTTTACCGTATGTGCGTTGGTATTAAAAAGAGTTTCATGTTTCAAAATCAACATGTTGGCATCTCGTAAAAATAAGCGATAAAATTAGGGTTTTAAAAATTGCTTTAACGATTTAAACGCATGAAATAGTAAGCTGTTTTTATTTATTTTTTAAATTCAGTTTAAAAATGTTGCCTGGAAATTATTGTTTTTATCAGTCTTCTGTATCTGACATAATCTCACGGTGATAAAAACCAATTAAACGCATCGCTGATTATTGGATTATAAATTTTTGTTACAATTATTGTCGAATTTATTGACGCTTAAATTTTTTTTTTTTTTATGCATCGACAATTTTATCAAAAATAATCAAGAAATTAATTTGGATATTTTTTTACTGTTTTTTTTTTTTTATCTCATAAAATTTGAACAATGGCATTGCTTTTACGACCAAATCTCGTATTAATAGTGGGAAACGCATTTCGCTTAGTGCTTTTTTTTTTTTTTTTTGATATAATATATGTAAACAAACTACAGGAATCTACAGGATTCCATTTTCGCTACTACCCTGCTAAATCTCGTCTGAGAGAAGCATCTGGATGAATGTTGATAAAATCCACACATAACACGCATTAATATGACTGTTGCATCATGCGCATGAATAAAGCGCATACGTTTTTTAAAATACATTGTACTCTATTTAAAATAAAAGGGAGAATTTTTTTTTTTTTTTTTGTTGTTGGTTTGCTCTCAAATAAATTTAATAGCACGCATTCTATTAGAGTATACATCTCGCGTGTGTGTTTTTATGACGGTACCGGTAACCTATTTGTTGTTGGGTTTGGGTTTTTCACTGCTTGCCACCGGTCGATCGGGTTTAGTTATTAATTTAATGCATACGTAGGTTTTCACGTGAATTTTTAGCAATAAAAACAAAAGATATACCTACCGTATACATTTTAATAGTAGCTGGGTATACGATGATAAAAACATATTTTGTTAATGCACGCTTTCATCACCGTGTAAATATCAAATTCTCAATGATTGTATACTATCATAATAATAACCTCACGTTTATTACGCACTTGTCAAATTAAAATACGAGATTTATGCGTAAAGCGAGGTTAATTAGATATCTACAACTAATAGTAAAAAAAAAAAATGACGCTTCTTATGGCGTTGGCATATTAATTTGTTTTTATTGAATTCGTGATGGAATTTCATCGCCCGAATAAAGCTAAAAACTCTTGAAAAAAAAAAAAAAAAAAACTCGCGTGATGTGATGAGAACAAAATAAATTAAAAAAATATGTAAGTTGTTTATTAATGAACAATAATATCATCGACGATATTGTATTTTATGGCCTTTTTTTTTTTTTTTTAACACTTATGAGGAATTCATTCGCAATAATACAAGGCACAAGTGTGTTGTTATTCTTAAGACTACGAGGTTTTTTGAAATTATTATTATGAAATCATTAACACTGTACGGTCGATGAGTAACTATAAAAATAAAACGAGCGACTTTTGAACATTTTGCGTTGTCATAAAATCTCACGGTACACGTTAAACGATTATTGTATTTAACTCACAAATAATTATTATGAGACGAACGTTCAATTTATGATTATCATTTCTCTATTTTATAGACAGTTTCGTCGAACGATTTATTTTTTGTTAATATTCTTTTCATCTTTCCGCTAATTTATTTATTTATACGAGAAGCGACTTATCGAATACCCTCTTTTGAGCTTTTTTTTTTCTTATTTATTTGATCCGACACCTAAACGAAATCAACCGTACTCATCAAAACAAATTGCTAAAGGCACACGTTTCCTTTTTTTAGCCGTCGAATTAAAGTTGAGGTATCGAATCACGACCGGACGATATAAAAAAAAAAATCTGTTACCGGTAATAATAATTATTTTCTAAGAAATTTTTTTTGCCGTTTAACGAGAAAAATTGTTCTTGGATAAAATTAAAAATTTTGTGAATTATTAATGAAACTTTTTATGAAATGGCGTATTTTTTTTTATATAGCTCTCGTACTCGAGTCTATAATAAACCTCATTCATGAAATACAGTATGTGGGTTAGTCAGTGGGGATAAAAAAAAAAAGTAGTTGATTAGAAACGTTGGTTAAGCTTTCGAGATACCGGCGCCTCTATTTTTATACATCTACGATTAGAAAAAGAAAGAAAAAAAGAGGCTATTACCGTAGATTTATTAAGTCTTGATCAAGACTCAGAGTTAATTTTGTCGTTGTTCTAGCAGAATCTAGCTGACCCATTCAACCGATAAAATAGATGAAATTCTAGGTCTTATTTCCCCTTGTTAATCATTTTTGCTTGGGAGTAATTAAACCCGAGGCCAGACGGATTAGTAAAGTGCGAATTACAATTTTTTTTTTTTGTAACAGTAAACATTAGGATGAAATTGCTCATTAATTATTCGTGCTGGCGATTAATCTCAAATTCTAGTTGGATAAAAATAATAAAGGTTAATGCGACGTTTTCGATCCTGCTGCCTTGAATGAGGCTCTGCTGGATCTAGGTTATTGTGAATTATTAATACACCAGCGTTATTATTCGCGAACAACCTTGCGCGCGCTTTTATATAAATGATTTTTGTTTTAACGAATGTAACGCTTATCATAAGTACGATTGTTAAGAATGGCGCAGGCGCGAAATCTATCTAAATAAACGCTTTCAAGTTGAAAACTTGGGGAATGTTGCGTTAAATAAATACGCGTGAAGTTGGCAGCTGAAGAGATTAGTAACGCTCACCTCGAAATTGCTGTTTTACCGTCTATTGATCTACAGTGTTTGTGTGTGTGGGTCGGGAATTGAAAAATTATTATTACAGTTTTGGAGAATGATTTAAGCATTGCAGATGCTATCAATCAAACAAGCTTTTTTGATTTTTACGGCCGGAACCAGTGTCGCTAAGAATATAGCTTTTGTGTTTACGGAGGCGCGCACGTTTCCGCTTATCCAACATTTTAAATGAGAAACAATGATATCTTGACGCGGAAACTAATTTAGATATTCAAGTTGTTGTTTGTCTCCTCTCATGATAAAATTTTGACTTATCTGCGAAAGCGTTGACGATTTTCAACGCGGAATTTTTACTACTCTGCGGTTGCTGTCGTGATGCATTTGTGCTTTTCAATATCTGGGGAAGTAAAATGAAAAGACAAATAGCAACAGCTGCGAAGTGGAAAAATATTTAAATTAAAGATTTTTTTAAAAAAAAAAAAAAAAAGGGAGGGCAAAGGGGGATTAAACGCTGTCAACACTCAGATTTGCGCATAATTTGCTTTTCACGAAATGTCGTTTATCTGAACAAATTAGATTTTTTTTTTTTGAGTTTTTGGAATTTTTTAATCGAAATTCAATTTTTTATTTCGAGCGATTTTGATCAAAAATGATTCATTTTCTCAATTAACACAATAAAATAAGTTTAATAAATATTTATAATAATTTTAACAACGAAAAATACTTTCCGGGAATGTTATTTACGACGAAATCGTTGTTATTTTCATTTTGTTTTTCTAATTTCAACCGTCGTCGTGTTATTCGGCGACGATTTTTCTTTCGGGGTTTGCGGTGGCGCCGATGCGCATAGTTTTCGATGTAGAAATTTGTTTCCAATTTCACTATAACGAGATCATTATTATTTACTCGATGGGGGGGAGAGATGATCTAATCAATTCTTAGAAACGTTTATTCGAAAGCAAACCACAAAACTCGCGCGTGTTCTGTTATTTACTCGTTGATTGCCAGAAAAGATTGTTAGCTACAGTTAGCTAATATCAGATTGTTGTTAAGTTTTATTATTAGAAGAAAAAGGAGGAAACAGTTAAGAAAGTTATCTCCGAGAAGGTTTCGGCGCGGGGGGAGATTATTACACCAACTATTCCGTTTTGTTTTTATTAAGGATTTTCGTTGAAGCCAAACAATTATATTTGACGAAGGCGAATGCGCGCTCGATTAATATTTTTGCTTACCGAGCTTTATTAGTTTATTAACTACTAAGGAGTGGAGGGGGGGGGTATTAGGTTTGATATACCCCAAAGTTATCTTTGTCGAACATCACATACACTGTCGTTACGATGGCTTCGAAGAGGATAATTAAATGTTGACTCGCTCACGTCGCGCATACATATCATTCATTGTGATTTCAAGGGACGGTTGTAGTTATACGAGCGCGCGCGAGATAACTTAAACTACCGAATTTAAGACTTTTGGGCTAAGCGAGCCTATTTATTCTAATCTATTCAGGTAAATTTATTACCGAAAAGGAGTACGGTTTGATAAACTTGACGCTTAAGAACCGTAAGGACGCTAAGGAGCAATGAGTAAACCCCGCACCTTGTAAAGTATGAAAATGCATCGTTAACATTTCTAATTACTTACTCGGATGAATCATGAATGAAATAATTATTTATTAATTTTGCGAGTGCGTAGTCCTAATACGAGATCACACTCCGCATTTATTTTATATTAATTTTTTGTTAATTCTTTAAACCTTATTGGCTCTGCCATTTTACTGTTAAGCTACGGTACGGTATTTAATTTCAATTAGCTCGCTATTGTTTATAAGCTGCTAAGTAGGATTGAAATAAATATTTTTGGAAAGCTTGAGTGGGAATTGAAAGGATATATTTTTTTTTTTATTAATTTATTCCTTAATCTGATATTACTTTTTGAAATTTTATCCGGATTTATCAGCTCAAGTTTTTAACCGTCGCTATACACATAAGCTAATTAACGTCGCTGTGGTTATGACAACATCTCTTACCACGCTAATTCGATGCCATTTATTCCCCCCCCCCCTCCTTTTCATCGATTCATTGTTGTTATAAAAATCATAGAAATTTATTTTTGCGCATTTCGTGATACCAGTGAATCGCTCTAAGCGATGATTTATTTTCGGATACCCGCTATACTCAGCTTTTGGTAATAAATTATTAATTATGTCTTCTCTTTCTTTGGAAATGATTTCAGTTTCGTCGATTTCGTTAGTTTGAAAAGGCCTTGGTTTATGCTTTAAAATCGGTTTTTTTTTTATCTACGTAAAGTTTATTTTTATTGTTATTAAGTAAAAAAAATTTAAAGTAAAATTTGTAATATTTTTTACGCTCAGTTGCTTATCGGGAGTCGAGATAATGATGATGGGCTGTTACTCACTAACTTGTTTATTCATCCAATAAATTGACTGCCTAGACACATTGTAGGTATTAGCCAGATTCTTTCTCGACTTTTCGTTCCGAGATCAGGAGCGTATAGAAAGGAGTTGGGGGGAAGAAGTAGAAGAAGAAAAAAATGAAAGTTGAATCCATTTTTAGCAGGAGAAATGAATCCGGTGTATTGAGAAAACGGAAAGTTGGCTTTATAGACCGTCAGCTGCTGCGACATCAAAAGCGACTGGCGTATACATTTAATTTATATCAAAATCGATAGATGTCAGAAAAAGTTGCTTGCTTTTCTTTATAACAACTTTGATTGTAATGCTCGGGACTCGATTTCTAACCCAGACTTCTCCGAGGTTTACGGCTAGAAAAAATATCAATCATCTAGAAAACAAGTATTTGCTCAGAACATTATCGATACAAAATAAGTTTTTTTTTTATGTTCTTTTAATGCAGTAACACAGTTTAATCGAAATTTTTATGAAGCGCGTTTTAAAATTTAAAATTTTTTTTATCTTTTATATCGAAAGCAATTTTGTGAACGAAAAATTTGCTAAAAAGAGAATTTATTGACTGTTTGAAATCGAAAGTAGTTTTAAATTATTTTTTTTTTTAAGGATTTAATTCGTCGTTTTACTTAAACAATTTAATTTTATATGATTTGATTTGCTCAGACTTAATTTATTTAACGAGTGAAATCTCTAGAAAAACACTTTTCAGCGTTTGTAAATTAAATTTTTAATTGGTATAATTTAATTATGGTGTCGTAATTTCATTGTGGAGGCCTAGATTGATTATTTCGTGCCTGGGGGTTATAATTAAATTGTCATCTGGAAATAGAAGAAATGGTTTTTTTTTTTTTAAAAAAATAATGTTTTGAAAAAGCTAAATTTAATTTCATTACTAAAGTAACCGTTTTTTGGTTAGAAAATTGAAGTTGGGAATATTAAATTATGCTAGGCGCACCTCGCAACGGCTTCAACGTTTTTGATAAAAACATATTAATAATTCAAGCGCAACTTTTCAATTAAGACTTTTATTAATGAAGACGAGTCTTCGTGTAAGTTAGTTTAAAAGGTACATTTGAAGAGATTTTTAATGTATCTACAGTATTTTTGAAATGCGAAAGTACCTATCAAAGACGCGATTATTTTTGATGGAAAAAATTGCCAAAAGGTTTATTTATTTGGATTTTGTTTTCAAAATACTATCGTTTCTGTTGACTATTAGGAATACTGTCATCTTTTTTTTAATTTTATTTAAGCTTCAAGGATTTTATGATGCATTTACCGAATTATGATCTAAGAATGTAATAGCATATCTTTAGGTAATTTCGACTTTGGAAATCTCTGTATAACCACATTCGAAAGCGCTAAATAATCGCACGTGTCTATGGGGAGCTATGCGCTACATGGTCCATTTCGAGTTTAAAGCTAACTATAATTTCCGGTTCTCCTACATCATTACCAAGTCTAGCGTAATTCCCTCTGGGTAAACTGAAAAGATTCCAGTTCATTCTATGCGTCAATGTACGTATTTCACCTTGTTGTAATGAAAAAGCTCCATTCTCTATTTTAGAACTTTTTTTATTTATTTTCGCAGACCGTAATAATTAATTTCTTTTTTTTTTTACCTTTTTTTTTTATGATTTAAAAGTATTCTGTCAACATATATAAACTTCATTTAAAATTTACTTTGTAATTTTCTTATACCGAGCGCAGTAGTTAGAGCAAATAGAAAGAACGAAAAAACGTTAGGTAATTTTAATTTAGACTGGTATTTTTTTTCGACCCTTAAGTCGAATTTAATTTCCTAGATTCTTTACTCGAATTTGGAGATGATAATAATAATAATAAAAAAAAAATATATATTGTTCAAAGTAAATAGCCTGGTCGATATGATTGGAATTTGTTCTTTCGTGTGTCTAACTAAACGAGTATAGGCGTAGAAATATGCCGTGACGCTGATAAAGCGAATCATATTTTATAGTATATCTATCTCTCTCTCAAAATAATAACTCGTATACACTAGGAGCCCCCATCTAAGGTATTACTTTGAACGTCAAAAGCGACGAACGGTGTAGAATACAAAATGTTTGCGCGGATTGAAAGAAAAATGGGCAACAAAAGATTGAGGAGCGAGAGAGAGAGAAAGTGAGGCGAAACTGTTTGTACTTTTATGTAACCTCCAAAGTGTCCTATAAATCGCATTAATATTTCAGGAACGTTTTCTCGCACCATTTTCTTCCCCCAGCCCCTACCTACGTATACGCACGTACACGTACGGTATAGTCAGTCACTCTTCTCTTCCTGAACCACAAAACTATAAAATGTTTACTTAAGCTTCACCATTCGGGTTGTTAGTATTTTGATTCTCTTTTCTGAGGAATCTCGTTGAAAATAAGAATCGGGTCTGACCTTAAAAGTGATTTTTTTTTTCTTCCTTTTTACGAGATTTTTGGGCAACAGGAACCACTCAGAAAAATCTCTAGTAACAATTTTCCAAATGCTGTGTACTACAATTTTATTTCCTGAAGGCGAACATAACGCTATTTATTTTTACGACCATCTACTTCGTAGACTTATCAATAACTTTTGCGCCGTAACTTTGATTCGCTTATTTGTTTCGGCTAGAAATATTTTACGTCGGAGCTGGTGTATACTGAACCCAGGCTTTTTTTCTCGACGTAAATCATATTTCCAAATTTTTGTTATTAAATCTCTTAAAGATATTTGCTCAGGCGACCGATATAATATTATGCAAATAAACATTCATATATGTAGATGTACCCTTCATAAAAATCAAGCTTTCTCTCGGATGTTTCAAATTCCGAAAATAGTTTTTGCCAACGTTTTATTACTTACTTCGCTAGAATATTTTATGGAAATTAATTTTTGAAGATAATAAATTAGCGCCGGGATATATTAAATCACGAATTTTTTTTTTTTCATTTAGTTCTGTATTAAAAAAAAAAGATTGGCGACTGTTACAGTAGTAAGCTTTTTGTTAATGTTTTATTAAGTGAATTGCGAATTTTTGAGGGAAACATGTAGAGCAGCATAATGTAATACAGTAAAAACCGGTTATAGTGCGATTCAAGGGACTAAGGAAAATTCGCACTATAAGCGGGATCGCACTATATC